>SNQJ01S0002312.1:365190-387880 GCA_010110895.2 Picea sitchensis | reverse complement strand
CTTAATGGAGATCTAGAGGAAGAAGTATATATGGAGCAACCTGAAGGATTCTCATTGACAAATAATCCTAATTATGTTTGCACGCTGAATAAGGCCTTATATGGACTGAAACAAGCACCACGAGCTTGGTATTATAGACTGGACAAATTTTTACAAGACAAAGGGTTCAAGAAAGGTACTGTTGACAACAACCTTTACATTAAGTTTGAAGGTGATAATTTACTAGTTGTTTTGGTTTATGTAAATGATATTATTTTTGGCTGTACTAATGAATCATCTGTCTAGTGGTTTGCTAACTCTATGCAAACAAAATTTGAGATGTCCATGATAGGAGAACTATCATATTTTCTTGGTTTACAAGTAAATCAGAATTCTGCAGGAATATTTATCTCTCAAGAAAAATATTTGAAAGAGATGTTGAAGAAATTTCAGATGGAGGATTCCTCTCTTGTTAGCACACCTATGGTGGTTGGTTGCAAGCTCAGTAAAGATGATATTTCACTGGATGTTGATCAAAGGACATATCGCTTTATGATAGGCAGTCTTCTGTACATCACAACATCCCATCCTGATATAATGCAAGTTGTTGGAATGGTAGGTCGTTATCAGTCTGCTACTAAACAAAGTCATTTGGTAGTTGTCACAAGGATATTCAAATACTTGAAGGGAACAATGACTTATGGTCTGTGGTATCCCAGAAATCAGAATTTTCAGTTAATTGCTTATTCAGATGCAGATTGGGCAAACTGTGTTGATGAGAGAAAAAGCACCAGTGGAGGAGCATTCTTCCTGGGCGACTCATTAGTAGCATGGCTTAGTAAAAAGCAAGGATCTATTTCCTTATCAACTACAGAAGCAGGGTACATTGCTGCTGCTACCTGTTGCACTCAGATTTTATGAATGATACAAACTCTTGCAGATTTGAAGGTAACTTACACTGATCCCATTCCACTTCACTATGATAACACCAATGCCATCAGTCTCTCTAAGAATCCTGTACTTCATTCAAAATCTAAGCACATACCAATAAAATACCATTTTCTTAGAGAACAAGTTACAAACATAATTGTTTAGATGGATTATATTCCTTCCACAAAACATATAGCTGATATCTTTACTAAACCGTTAGCAGCGGCCCCTTTTGGATATCTTCGTCAAAAGTGGGTTATAAATTCTTTCGTCTAATCTATTCACCTGGTCAGGGGGAGTACTTATTGAATATCTGTTGTATTTCTAAGCTGCTCATAGTTGACAAGGGGGAGTATGTACTGCAACAACTCAGGAGGAGCGTGTTTCTTCTTTGACATTGATGTCAAAGGGGGAGAAAGTGTGGTAATTTCAAGGATGCTGCAATGGTATAGTTGGATGTTCTTCAAGGGGTTGCCATCAATGCCAAAGGGGGAGATTGTTGGCATATTTATTACGGGCAGACAGAAGGCAGAGTATTTGTTTGTCATTAATGGCAAGCTTAGCCCGACGATGATGAACAAGAGAAAGTGGCAAGACCTGCAGCGCAATGATGATCGCATGGCAAGATCAAAACCGTAAAATCCAGGAGTCACGATGATGAACAAGAGAAAGTGGCAAGACCAACAACGCAATGATGATCGCATGGAAAGATCAAAACCATAAACTCCAGGAGTCAAGGAAACAACTCATTACAGAAAATCCCGAAATGTGATAGATCAGAGCATGTCAAAGACTCCATTTCGGAGTTTTGTAGACCGGGAAATCGGAGTTTCAGATACCGGGAGTTGGAGGAGTCAAGAGTCGAGACTCTTCATCATAGGAGTCCCGAAGTCGTGAAATGCGAAACGCCGAAATCCCGAAACAGGCACATCAACAAAGAGTTTCGCAGATGAGGAAATAAATCCATTTCGGAGTTCTGGATACCGGGAGTTGGAGGAGTCAAGAGTCGAGACTCTTCATCACAAGAGTCCCAAAGTCGTGAAATGCAAAACGCCGAAATCCCGAAACAGGCACATCAACAAATAGTTTCGCAGACCGGGAAATAACTCCATTTCGGAGTTCCGGATACCAGGAGTTGGAGTGTCAAAGCACTTCACCACAGGAATGCTGAAATGTGAAAAACACCTTTTGGTGTAGGTTTCGGTTACCGGGAGTTGGAGTGTCGAAACACTTCACCACAGAAATCGCGAAATGTCGAAATGCGAAATTGCGACATGGAGTTTCGGGGATCGTGACATGGAGTTTCGAAGTTTCGGGGATTGTGACATGGAGCGTCAAGATATCTCATCACAAGAATTTCTAAAATCGCGAAATACCGAAATGCGAAATTGCGACATGGAGTTTCGATGATCACAACATGGAGTTTCATGAATTCGCGACATGGGAAATCGTGAAATGCCGAAAGGGACCATTGTGAGTCTCGAAGACTCGAAGGGAAAAACGTCGAAATCCCGTCAGCCATTCGATTAAGAAAAGAAGGGATCAGATTATGAAGTTTTGTGGATCGTTGATCTGGATCCATTTCGGGGATCGCGACTTGGAGAGTCGAGATGCTTCACAACAGGAATTTGCGACATGTGAAATCGCGAATTACCGAAATACGAAATGCGAAATACATTTTGTTTCTTGTAATCCAACGATGCAGGTGAATTCGAATATGATCAGAGGGCTACTGTTTCACCTCACAGTTAATTGATCAGTTATGATTCAGTTAGCAAAATTGATTCATGATTCTTGATCGGTTGGCGATTCAGTTGCTGAGGCGTGTGTGAATAAAAGAAGATATGAGATGACTGTGCAAGGTTGGTCATTCTGAATGAAAAATGAGTTGAACTGTAAGAAAGGGAAAATTATAGTATGCGCAGTGTGAGACCGACAGTATGCGCAGTGTGAGATAAAACTTAGAGATGAGTAACATATGAGGAATAGACATAAGCAAGAGAAGAATTGTAGAGCAACTTGAAGCAGAGCAGAATTGCAGAAGAGACAGAGGACGAGAAGAATTGCAGAATAGTCAGAAGTAGACCAGATTTACAGAATATAGAAGAATTGGTAAGAATCAATTTATCTGTGTTGTTGTTTATTCAACCATTTATTTATAATCAGGGAGGTAGGTTGGTGCTAGGGAGGACTGTTGTCCTCAGAGGTTCAAGTGGGTGCTTGAACACAGGGAGTTGTAGCTTCCATTTGGTTGCAGCCAGAAAAACCAGGGTGGTACAAGGGAGAACAATTGTTCTCTGTTATACAGGTTGGTGCCTGTGTGACTGGAAGTTGGTTCTTCCATCCAGTTGGTGCTAGAACACTCAGGGAGTTGTTGCTTCCTTCTAGTGGGTGCTAGAGAAACCAGAGAGTTGGTGCTCTCAAACAAGTTGGAGCTTGTAAAACAGAGGTAGTAGCCTCACATTGAATTGGTGCTCAATTATAGATGATGTACAGAACTTAAAAGACTGCCTATCATTTCGAAGAAGAAGAGGTTTTCTCCCTTTATGGGTTTCCTCATGAAAATCTATCTCTGTGTATATCTTATGTGTGAGTGATGCTCATTATTTATGTTTTCCATATGTAGTATAATATTGATGGTCACTTGGAGAAAGATTAAAAATGGTTTAATTGAATTAAAATTGTTTAAGCACAGTAACAATTGATTCACCCCCTCTCTCAGTTGTCTTAGTAATTTCAACATGGATTTCACTTGTTTTGTGTACCCAACAAGGGGTTCATTAGGGTTTATGTAATGAGTTATGGGATGTTGGCCCATGGGTTTACCCATGATTAGGCATCTTTGTAAAAGTATAAATATGTAAGGATGTAATGTAGAAGTGTGCTTGGTGCTTAGTGCAAGCGAAGTGGTAGTATCTAGCTAAGTGCAAGAGGCAAGTAGTTCTGGGTTTCTTTGTGCAATAGACAGTGTATGTAAGGCTCTGTGCCTCATAGAGGAGTTGGCTCTGTGCCTTGACATGATTTTGGGAAGGTGGATCTGGTGCACAGTACACAGATCACTTGTCCAGTGAGAAGCTTGGCTCTGTGGCCTAGTGCACATGAGAAGACAAATGTAAGAGATTGAAGACTAATAAAGAAGAAGAAGCAGTTGGTGGACGTAGCCCCACACTGGGGTGAACCACATATATCATGTGTTGATGGTTTGCTTTGTACTGTGATATTTATGCTGTAGATCTATTTAGTACATTGACTATTATGAATGTTGGATATATCTATGAATGCTTAGTGCTTTGTCTATACTGGATGTGTTAGATCTAACTTCTTATGCTAAGTGCGATGTATATTTTGTCATTTTTACTGTGCCGATCTATACTTAGGGTTTGATCTGTGATGTGAATAAATGAATTATTGTGTGTTGTTCCTAAGTACTCTGCGAAGTGTTATAATCATAGATCTGTGTCCCAGATTGGTTACAAACACTTGAGTCCTGTAACCCCCCTGCCTCTACCTCGGCTGAGAATTTGCCTGCTTCGCAGGTGTTGTCGAAAGGGTCGGTAGTTAGGGTTTTGTTGGTGCAATGTTGAAGTGTTGAACCTTGGGTCTGCTCCTGTGCCAACAAATGGTTCCGTTGTCGGGACCTGAAACTGTGATTGTTGGGAACTGAAGAGAAGCTATGTGCATAGATCTGCTGCTGTAGTGCGCAATATTCTACTTGAATTGTGAAGCTCTGTGCTAAGAAAGAAACCCGATCTAAAGAAAAAGAGGTAAGATCTTGAAAAAGGTAAAGTTTCGTGCTTTGATAGAGTAAGATAAGTAGAAAATTTTGTTTTGGAAACATGAATCTAGCTATGTTTGATAGATTTTGTCCTAGCCTGAAAGCTAGGGTATAGTTAGAAGAAAGAGTTGATTTGAATAAATTTAATAGAACTAGAGAAAGATATGTTATTCCTATGCATAGAAAGAATTTTTGGACTAATGAATGGATGCAGGAACCTAGAAAGAATTTTTGGACTAATGAATGGATGCAGGAACCTAGAAAGAATTTTTGTAGATTGTAGGTCCAACACTGTGATCCTAGTGCACAGTACATGAGAAGTTGGGGAACTTACAAGAGAAATAAAGGATTAACATTATGTTATAATTGTAGAAGACCGTGACATCTTGCTAAGGAATTCCTTGGTATAGGTCCTATTTGTCTATGTTGTAAATTTGTTGGTCATGAAGTTGAAGATTGTCCAAGGATGATTGCTAAAGTTGAACAAATGAACATTAGTCAAGAAAATAAGAGCATGTCAGAGAATCATAAAGATAAAGAATTAGAGAAATCTTAGACTATGTTAGTACAATTAAAATAAGCAATGAATGATCACAAAGATACCAGTTTACCAGAGATCTTGGAAGAAAAACAACGCATAGATACAAGAATATGAGACTTCGACATAGACTGTGTCCTGGATTAGGAGACACAAGTGAATATTATAATAAAAATCACTTGGGAAATCTTGGGGAAGCCTATTGTGGTACCTTCACTGGGAAGGATAGGCTTGTTTAAAGGAAAGATGATAACCCTATGTGGAAGAGTTACTAGTGTACTTGTCATCATCCATGGAACATCGACAAAAGAAGAATTTGAAGT
The DNA here is from genome assembly GCA_010110895.2 of Picea sitchensis. Lineage (NCBI taxonomy): Eukaryota > Viridiplantae > Streptophyta > Pinopsida > Pinales > Pinaceae > Picea > Picea sitchensis. The sequence continues at coordinate 382,335 of SNQJ01S0002312.1, read as the reverse complement.
TATTAGGTTTGTTGAGAACAACGCCCCTTTTCATATTTCGTTAGGAAATACTTGGATCAAGAAGGATCAAACGAGAAGGGAAGCAGAGTAAGAAGCTGCAGAAAAGAAAAAGTAAGAACTAAGGGATCTCATAGCTAGAAAAATAGATCGACTGATAGAAGAACGAGAAGTTGAGTCGAAGAAACATAACGCAAGAGAATTAGTTGTTGAGGGTGAAAGAACACAAGAAGGATTGAAGGACCTATATACGCAAAAAAGAAGTATATCCACCCAAGAAATAATAAGAGAAGGGATATTAACTTCAAACCTTTTGAGAGCACATCAACAACGCGAAGCTACTATGCTAGGAGAAGATAAGAATAAGAATAGAAAGAGGAATCTAGAGACTCAGATCATAGGAAAGAAGGCAAGGAAGCTCAGTAAGAAGAAAGCCAAGTTAGGAAAGTTACAGGAAGTTCCAGAGAAGACTTCGGAGGAGGCAGGCTTACAGGCTTTGAACCTCGTCGGAACAACAGAACCACGCAGAACGAGACTTCACCCCGATGAAGCTATATGACCGTTAGAGGCACCCCGACCATTAGAACGATGCTTCAAACGAATAAGAAACACATTTATGGGTGAATAAACCACGTTTTGGACGTTGGGACTGCGCCACAACGAACTGATTCGTATTGATCGAGGCATTCCTATCTGTTGGAGGAATCCGTTACGACGCTTGCTTATTTAACCTGTCGGATGCTGTGCCGAGACCAATTTTTGCTACTGATGATTATCTAAGATGGGAAACAAAGTGATCATGTGTGTCGAACTGTGCTATCAGACCTCACCATCTATTGTTTACCCGATTATCCATTCACCTACCCCAACTTATTTGTTAACAGTGAGAATGTCGACCAAGTGCACCGAGCTAGAGAAATCTGTTGAAGAAGTTCTGAAGAATAAAGAAGGCAAGTTAAGCTCAGTAAGAAGAAAGCCAAGTTAGGAAAGCTACAGGAAGTTCCAGAGAAGACTTCGGAGGAGGCAGGCTTACAGGCTTTGAACCTCGCCGGAACAACAGAACCACGCAGAACGAGATTTCACCCCAATGAAGCTATATGACCGTTAGAAGCACCCCGACCATTAGAATGATGCTTCAAACGAATAAGAAACACATTTATGGGTGAATAAACCACGTTTTGGACGTTGGGACTGCGCCACAACGAACTGATTCGTATTGATCGAGGCATTCCTGTCCGTTGGAGGAATCCGTTACGACGCTTGCTTATTTAACCTGTCGGATGCTGTGCCGAGACCAATTTTTGCTACTGATGATTATCTAAGATGGGAAACAAAGTGATTGTGTGTGTCGAACTGTGCTATCAGACCTCACCATCTGTTGTTTACCCGATTATCCATTCACCTACCCCGACTTATTTGTTAACAGTGAGAATGTCGACCGAGCGCACCGAGCTAGAGAAATCTGTTGAAGAAGTTCTGAAGAAGTTTATGGCTGATAAAGCTATGTTTGAGGGAGTACAGGCATCGTCGACCAAGGGACTGCAGGCTTCCCCTTCGACTGGACGTTGCTCGAAACGTACTAACCTTGCTACTGAGAAGCGAAGTAAGCATCACGACGATCTGGCTAACGCGAAGCAAATCCCGTCGATCTTACCTGATTACATCTCGCCTTTGGCTAGCGCGGTTAATCGCGAAAACATTCCATGGGAATTTGAGTATACATTGATCACTGCGTACATCCCGAAGGGGATACGCATAGAAGGAATCCAGTTGGGACAGATCCCAGCATTGAAGAACATCGACTTCAATCTCGACGACATAAAGAACTACGTGATGCTTGTGCCTCACAGATATTTGATGAAGATGACTAGGAAGAAGCCTCACATAGTCTCCCAATCGTGGATTAAGGATCTCGTGCAGTCCATGATACTAAACATAATGAAGATTCCTCACTTTGGCCGACATCAGAAGGTTAACACTTGCGTTAAGCTCCTCTTGTCATGCTATCACAGAGGATATATGTGGCTCGACAGGCACATTACTGTGGATCCAACGCTGATCCACTTGATCACATGACTGAACATGCAGGGACCCGACCCTCAACAATTCTACCCAAGGAAGACTTCAGATCTTTCCATGACACAACGCATAAAGGAGGCATACAACGAAGTTGAGAAGGGAAAGTGAGGCTACAAGGTAGCCTCTATCCAAGATGGCGCAGTGCACCTTGATTGCCAACTTATAGCTGGCAAGATAGTCAGAAATAACTGCCCCGCGTAGGTCATCGGGTTCATGATGGACCTCGCAAGAAAGTGCATGGAGGGGATGCAAATGAACTGGGCGAGCTACCTCGGCAACGAGCTCGAGAAATACTACCGTGAAGCGTAGGATCAAGGATATGAGTTCCATTTTAGTTGGTTGCTGGTGTTGATCACATTTGTAGCTTGGAAAATGCCAGAAGGAGTTGCCTTCTCGGAGATTGAACCATTGGAGCCATTGGCCGCGAAGTTCTCCACTCTATGGTACACGAACGACATGTCAAAGCAGTGGCAGTCGAACGCAGTGTTCCACGCCTACTATTAGTAGCTGAAGGTTTCCATAGAATCGTTCCCTCGCATGACTCCACGAACATTGCACCAGTACAAACCATTAGCTAAGTTACACGCAGATCGACATTTCATTTATATCACTGTGCGCAGGGATAAGATCAAGGATCAATTACAGTCCTACCATAAGTTGACCAACGAATATATGGAGGAGATCACTAAGGAGTGGACGACAAAGTTCCTTGTACCGGTCGATGATGTAGAACTCTCCGACCCTAACATCATCGAAAGCCCCTTGGTCACCCGGGCCGAGCATATCAGACAAACCAACGCAAAGAAGAAGAAGAAAAAGGAGGAAGTCCAAGACATAGAGACTGACGAAGAGGACAATGCCTCAGAGGAAAGTGGGCTTGGCTCGCCCGCAGGAGGAGGAGGAGATGAAGTAAATCAAGAAGTAGGAGGGGAAGAAGGAGAAAATCAAGGCGAAGGCGAAGGCAAAGCTACATTGCCGAAGGACCCGCCTACCAAGACATAAACTTCAGAGAAGAGGAAGGGTTCTCCGCAGAAACCCTTGGCAAGAAAGAAGACCCACGCAAGTAAGCCCCAACTAGAGGCTACACTCATAGAGGATGACAATAGTATAGTTTCGGTGGAGTAATGGAGGATGCATATGAGGACCTATTACAAAGATATGGCGCGAAGCAAGAAGAGATGTATGCAAGAGTTGAGAAAGAGATGAAGGAGATACAACGAGCTATTCAAGTTAGCCGTGCACTACTTACTGTGCCCTCCACATCGGAGACTATAGAGTTGGGGGATGAACCAGCCCAACTTCGCAGATTGACAGATGCAACAGAGGCTCGGCTTCAGTGAGTCCAAGAAGAAAAGGAACAGGCCAGAGAAGCCATGAAGAAAGAGAAAGAATAATTTTTGGAGTAGCTATGAGTTGCACAGTACTATGTAACCGCGTATAAAAATGAGAGAGATGAGTTCCGGGCGATGCTCGAGGGAGACAAAGCACAAATACAGAGGGAAAAGGACCAGTTGCTCATAGAGCAGACTGCAGTCAAGGAAGTTATGAGAAAAGCACTTCACTCTGTGCCAGGCTTGGCACAGGAGGAACATGAGGTAGTTGAGGTCCAAGTGATGAAGCTCATTGAGGCCATCTAGCGGCTTCAAGAAAGAGTAACGGAGTTGGAGCTTCAAGAAGGACCTAACACTCAGCAGGAAGTGCACAATCAGAGGGAGGAAGCCGTTAAGAGCGCAGTGGAAAGGATCAAAATCCTCGCCTCAGAATGCAAGCAACTAAGCAACAGAAGCACGCAGACCTACAAATGCCTCACGAAAGACCTAGAGCTTAGGAAGTTGGAAGCACAACTATAAGAGGTGCAACAACAGGCACTGATTGTTCAAGCGTAGATGAAGTCACTCACTGCAGTCGAGAGAATGAAGAGATCACAAGAACAATGCATGACCCAACAATAGATTACTGTCATCTAGGGCAGAGTAATGGAAGTTACATAGAGGCTACAACCGGTGCAGGACGAAGCCTGCATGGTGTTTGAAGAGATTGAAGGACAAGGCTCACAGCTAGACCAAGTGGTTGCAACAATGGAACAATGCCTGGAAGGGTCTGTTACCGAGTAAGTACTCCAGGAGCTCACTAAGCAGGAGGCTTGGGCGAAGCAGTAGGTCGAGGCAACTCGAGCTAAGCTCGAGGCCTTCGATATGAGTGACTCAGGATGAGTCACAAGTGAGTGTTGGGGGCTTGTTGGCCCTCGACCAAGTTTTGAGGAAACATTGGTCGGTTTTGACCTCTTTTTGGACATCGACGGGCTGGTCGAAGATGGAGCGCCCAGGTGGAGCTGAGATCAAGGGATATCACTTGTTTTGTGGATCTAGCAAGGGGTTCATTAGGGTTTATGTAATGGGTTATGAGATGTCGGCCCATGGGTTTACCCATGATTAGGCCTCTTTGTAAAAGTATAAATATGTAAGGATTTAATGTAGAAGTGTGCTTGGTGCTTAGTGTAAGCGAAGTAGTAGTATCTAGCTAAGTGCAAGAGGCAAGTAGTTCTGGGTTGCTTTGTACAACAGACTGTGTATGTAAGGCTCTGTGCCTCATAGAGGAGTTGGATCTATGCCTTGACCTGATTTTGGGAAGGTGGATCTGGTGTGCAGTACGCAGATCACTTGTCCAGTGAGAAGCTTGGCTCTGTGGCTTAGTGCACATGAGCAGATGAATGTAAGATATTGAAGACTAATAAAGAAGAAGAAGCAGTTGGTGGATGTAGCCCCACACTAGGGTGAACCACGTATATCATTTGTTGATGGTTTGCTTTGTGCTGTGATATTTATGTTGTAGATCTGTTTAGTACATTGACTATTATGAATGATGGATAGATCTATGAATGCTTAGTGCTTTTGTCTATATTGGATGTGTTAGATCTAACTTCTGATGCTAAGTGCGATGTATATTTTGTCATTGTTATTGCGTCGACCTGTACTTAGGGTTTGATCTGTGATGTGAATAAATGAATTATTGTGTGTTGTTTCCAAGTACTTTGTATCCCAGCTTGGTTACAGACACTTGAGTCCTGTAACCCCCCCTGCCTCTACCTTGGGTGAGACTTTGCCTGCTTCGTAGGTGTTGCCGAAAGGGCCGGTAGTTAGGGTTTTGTTGGTGCATTGTTGAAGCATTGAACCCTGGGTCTGCCCCTGTGCCAACAATTGCCTACATCTATTATATCAAGATCAAGATTCTTGCTTCTTGGCAAAGTTTTGGTTTCATTTATGGGAGCTGATGGACAGTAAGTTGAAGAAGAGCACAAATTTTCATCCACAAACAGATGGACAGACAGAGTTGGTAAACAAAACAATGGTACATTTGTTATGAGGATACTCCAGTAAACATCCTAAATTGTGGGATGAACAGTTGCATTATGTACATCATGCTTATAATCGTGCCATGCATTCTTCTACTCAGAGAACTCCTTTTGAAGTATGTTTGGGGTACTTGACTAAATAATCTATGGAGTTTTCTTTCGTAGAAGCAAATAAAGAGGATGGAGACGATGATACAGATAAAGCTAAGAGGTTCATTCAAAGGATCTAATAGGTACATCAGGTAGTACAGGAACAATTGGAGAAGAGCCAAGCCAAGTATAAGGCGAGACATGAAAGACATCGAGTTGATCATCATTTTAAAGTCCATGATCAAGTATGGTTACATATCAACAAAGATAGAATGAAGGGTGAAGGTAAAAAAATCAAGCCAATCCGGTATGTTCCATTCAATATCTTGGAGAATATTGGTACTAATGCCTTTCACTTAGATCTGCCATCTTACATGCAAATTTATTCAGTGGTAAATGTTGAGAATTTGAAACTTTATGAGCCTCCTATGATTATGGACGAAGATGAAAGTATCTAGGTTCCGACAATTGATTATTACGCTCCAGCATATTTAGACGAGCTATAGGAAGATGTTATTATTGACAGAAGGATCAAGACTTCACAACGAGGTGATGTGGAATATCATTGAGTTGGTCTTAAAGGAGTAAAACCAAGCAAATAAAAGTGGATCGAGATCGGAAAGGTGAGGGAGCTTTACCCTCACTTATTTGTTGAGTAATCAAGACTTTTAGTGGTCCAAAAGGCTTCCAATGAGGAGGAATGATCCAGGAGGATCCAAAACACTCATAGAGATCCTGGAGGAGCCAAAAATGCTCAAAATTTGATCATCTCAAATGTTATCGAAACATAATTTATTGTGAAGAGCTCGACAAGAGCTTTCCAATGATGCAAAAATTGTCTCAAATAGAGTTCGTATGCAAAAGTTATGACCAGTCAAAGTTTTGGTCAAACAAGGTCAAAAGGCCAAAAAGGGGGGTGACACATGGTATGTTCGTATACATTGGTACAATTGAGTTGACAAGGTGACAGTGAAAATGTATGAGTATAGGTGGACCAATCAGATCTCGACACATGGCAAGTTCGTACAAGCTCAGGTGGACCAATGAGAGACCGCCACGTGGTAGTCTCCCATTGGCCTCTCATGGCTATGGTTTATCAAAAATTTTGTGGGTCGACCGTAGTCAAACCCTCAACCTCATGCCCAACATTTCCACACCTTACCAATAGGAAAAACATTATGAATTAATAATCATATGGCATATAGTACATTTAAATTTATGTTAAGGTTTTACCGACTGAAAAAAGGGGTGAGGGCTAAGCCCTCGACCCAAGGTTCATATGAAATACGATGTAACCGACGCCCTATATTTGTGGGGCTAACAAACCATATACCATGGTTATAAAAAGGCGCTAAAAGGGGAGAGTTTTTTGGGCTCGAACCCGTGACCTCCTCCCCATTATACTAACGCCTTCAACACTGCGCCAAAGGTGCCCTTTATTCGAGAATGCCAACAAACCTCTAGTTAAGGTTGCCTACAGTTGAGGATGGAGGTTAGGGTCTGCGCCCTATTTAAATCGATGCCCAGACCGAGACACGGTACACAAAGTATGATTTTTAGAAATGCATGTCCAAACTATGCATATGTGCATCGAAGTTCATGCCACACGGGTATCTTGACTTTGAGTTTGCATCGTAATGCATGCCAAAGGGTTCCTTGAGGAAAGTGTAGGGTGTTTATACTCATTTTTCTCAGAATTTCGAGAGGAATTCGACGATGCACTCTGTTTTTGAGTTTGACCAATGAGTAAAAAGTTCATTGTAAAAACACAAGCATTTGAGCATTAATAAAGCGATCTTGATTGGAAGCAGACCCAAAGACGTAGCCCAAGTTGGGTGAACTCTGTTAACAAACTCGTGTATGTGTTATATTATTGTTGTTCTATTTTGCTCAATTATCTTGCAACTTATTTATCATTTAAGTGATTTTGGATAGATAAGTGAATTCATATGTATTATGCAAAAATTCAAAGTGATCATTATTATTTCGAAATCAGGTTAGATGTTTATGTGTATTAAAGATTAATTAACATCTAAGGATATTTTGGATCCTATGGAGAGTTGTTGTTGGTTCCATTTAAGTTGAGGTTGGCCACATCATCTAAACCATAAATATGATGTTTCTATTGGTTGAGTATATTATGCTAAATGGATCCTTTACGGACATATTTTCCATTCATGTCACACTTCCTTCCTTCCTATTGGAGCAATACTCCTCCATGTGTGGTGGTTTCTCCACCAATTCAATTAAGGGTTCAAGTATTGCAACATCATCATGCTCTGGGGCACTATTTCTTATTTTACTATTAATTCTGTAGATTGGAAGATTTAAAAGTGGGTATTCATTTACATATATGTTCTTATGGTGTCTGTTGCATCATTGCGATGATTGGATTATGATTTATTTCCTTGTTTCTTTTATTGCATTGTGTTTGAAACTTTAGATTTTAGGGGAAACCAGAATGATTCCTACTCTTTTGATTTGTAGCCCTCAAATTGGTGACTTGTAGGGTTGTTGGCCTCTTAAACCTTCCTTTCTCGAGGACACGACAATTGGATTTAACTTGTGGGTGCAAACCCTTACTACAATCCTCCCATCTCCCTTACACTCTTGCGATCATTATGGAACTCTTTACTCATTTTTGTTTGGTCTTTTGTTTTTCTTTCATCACGAGAACCTTGTAATATTTGGTTAATTTCTTTCTTAGTATCATTTTTCCTTTTTTTTTTTTCTGGTTCATCATAACTTGTAATGCCTCATTCAATTGTCATTGATTGTATTTATCATTTTTTAAGTTTATTTTAATTTATAATAAAATAAAAACATTGATCTTAGTTGACATTTTATATGTTTAATTATGTGTTATTTTTTATGACTTGCATTATGAATTGGCATGTGGCATGGATATAGTTATGCACCCATGTTGGATATCAAGGATATATTTTTTTCTTCAGATTCTTCTCCCCGAGACCATGTCTATAATTATACTTGGACTTGTCATGATGGATTCAATATTTGATGTGCACCTTTAAGCTCTTGTTTTATGAACTTGATCTTTATTTCCCTTCAATATTTTGAACATGTTTTGGATTTTTTTATGTTAATATGTGATTTCCTTGAATAATTCCCTTAGCCAAATTATTTATATAAATATATAAATGACAGGATATGAAATATTAACGAACCAAATTTCAATGTAACAAACCAAATTTCAATGTAACGAAGATTGATTATAGATAAAGCCTTCCATAATTACATTAACAACATAAACATCCATAAAACTAAAATCTATGCAAATCCTAATAGCCAAATAAAAACCATAATTACATTAACAACATAAACATCTATAAAACTAAAATCTATGCAAATCCTAATAGCCAAATAAAACCCATAATAATGAAACCCAGTATTAAAACCATAATAATGAAACCAAGTAATACAAATATGAGAAAGCCAAATAAAAACCATAATAATGAAGCCAAGTATTAAAACCATAATAATGAAGCCAAGTAACACAAATATGACAAGAAAATGATAATTACAAAGATGCCACTGGTCTCTTTCGTGCAAACCATTTAGCAAAAATATTTTAAAGCCAAAGCACACTCTCAAATAAAGGCATTCTTAGATAAACCAATTAAGTTCTCACACACATTCACATATGTGCTTTCCTTTAACATTTTTTTTCAGACCTTCTCTATTCACATACCTATATTTAGACTATTATTCTACTTATACATTTAAGTGTAGTCACTTGGACTTTTAGTGAGTGCACTACAATAGCCTTCATTTATTTGGCTCACAACCCCTTAGAAAAAACAACGGGAGTTTGGGTTGTTAAGTTGTTCTATTTGAGAAAGAGACAAAAACAACGGGAAGAATTTGGATCTAAATGTATATGGTAGCAAGTCTATAAAGATAATGATCCATATAAAAACAAAGGGAAGAATTTGGATCCAAATGTATATAGTAGCAAGTTTATAAAGATAATGATCCATATTAATATGATAGCTCGATTTTTTAAATTATATTTTAGCTATGCTATTTTTCATTATAAATGTTTTGCATTGGGTTTATGGGTATGCAAGTTTTTTGGGTTGAAAGTTATTTCTGATTTTTATCATTTTCTTGGAATTAATAACATTTTTTTTGGTTGAAAGTTATTTTTGATTTTTATCATTTTTTTTTTTTTTTTGGAGTTGAAAGTTATTTCTGATTTTTATCATTTTCTTCGAATTAATAACATTTTGGTTGTTTTTGGAGACTATGGTGTCCAAACTTAAGTTTCAAATTTTAATAATGTTTAATGTTTTAGCATTTTGTGTAAATAAACATGGTCATGTTGTTTAATTTTTATATTGATTTTTAATTTAATTTAATTAGTACATTTTATAAAGTAGAGAAAGAAACATCAAAGGGAGTTGAGATGGATAAATTACAAAAATAAGGTGTTGTATTTTCTTTATTTTATTTTGGTTGGCATTGGATATTTTTTTTGTTTTTGAAAAGGAAAAAAGATTTCATGTTTGTTGAGAGAGTTGTGAAACATAAAGGAAGATAACACAAAATTGTGAATATAACACTTATTATTGGCCATTATTTTTCAAAGGTAATTTGTGAATGTGAATCCGTGCAAATGCAATAAATGAAATATACGATAACACTTACTATAATATATTTTAAATATACTACTTCATGCCCCCAACATATAATGTGATTGCATAATGTGACCTACCCCATAACAACTCACTATTTCTTAGCAACAATGTAACCATTTTCAAATTTATTAGACAAAATGAAATTGGTAGGAGGTCTATTACATAGATGAATTGCAACCCTTCAAGGAAAGAACACAATTCTTCATAAGCCGCTCCACTATTGGGTTGTGTGATTGAATATATATTGCACTTCAATGTATGGACACTAACCATAAGTTGCAACTCAATCTATATGCCTTACATGTGAGTTATAATGCAAAAAAACTTGGACTTCTTGAGAATAGGTAGCATCATGTTCTAACAAACACAATCAATTAGTGGAACATACCCCTATCGATGTAAGCTCACATATTATCATTCCTTCTATTGGCGATATATGTTGAAGAAAAGAGCAATATCGTTCGAGATTGTGTCATGTTGGATCTTAACATGATATCGAGTAAAACCGAATGAATGGAAAAAAGTAAAAAAATTGTGTATTAATTTATCCCATCACTAGTGTGTATCTTTGGATGTTTTATAATCCAATCCTACACATATCTCAAGCACCCATAGTTTGTGATTTCATTGTGTCCAAATTATCAGGCCTATGTTGTAGTAATGCCATCATGCTTCAGCGTTAAATCAATATGCTTATTAAACCCAATAATAGTGTAACATTAAAACAATGATAAAAAAAAACTTAACTTTCATGTTGTTGGCTTCTAAGTCGATCTCCACCATTATAGTTATTTGTTTTTGAAACTATGTTGTCATGATATTCATGGCATAACTAATATGAACAATGCCAACATCATGATGGTGGCAACTTATGTCGAACAAATTTGAGTAACATAGTATTGTGATGATGCCTCATAACAATATAAATATTTTTCCTACACCCATATACTAGGTTACTTCCACATGACAATGTCCATGTTGTTGGTGATCTATGGCAGAGTAATACTTTGATTATCTATTATTCATTTACGAACCCAATTTGCATAGTTATGTGATATTTGTTCATAGCAAAACAAGTTTTTGTTATTGATATTTGTTGCTCCATTCTCAAATTGCTTTGCAAGGATTTTTTTTTTTTTCTAGGGGTTAAATTAACTAGGTTTCTCATTTGCCTCATGGAAGAAAACAAACTTTTGTTATTGATATTTGTTGCTCCATTCTCAAATTGCTTTGCATGGCTTTTTTTTCTCTAGGGGTTAAATTAACTAGGTTTCTTATTTGCCTCATGAAAGTCTTCTTCCATAGTAGTATGAGATGATTGAGGCATACTAGCCCAACTTCAAAATCTTATAAAATGAGGAATTTGCTTTTAGGAGACAATAATTGTGTGATTTCACCTATTCTTGTGAACAATCTATGCACACCATTTCTTTTTTGTAAATTTATGAAGAGTGCTCCATGAAGCCAATATTTCCACACACTTCCCATCTTTTTAATTCAGGGCTCCCTTTTTGTATGTTTTAAACATTATTGGTGACCAATTTTGGTATCTTGTAGAGATTAATATTAAATTTAATTTAATTTGGAGAGAAATTATTTTGAAGGTGTATCAAAGAGAATTGACATGATACTCAATCAACCTTTAAGTAAAACTCTTCACAATTTTGATGAGAAATGCCTTATTATTCACCCTAGAACACACCTAGATTCATCTTAGCTTTGGATTTGTTAAGTGGGAAGAGGGATCAAATCCTTCAAGGGGAAAAAAATTTCCATAAGTTTTTGCACGGTAAAAAAAGGTTTACACCTAGAGAGATTTAATCATTCCAGATGAATTTGATCAATTTTGGGTTAAGATGGATCTAACCTAATCCATTTCTAATTACTCTTCCTAATTTCTAATACATAAACTCAATCTAAGAGCCAATTAAATCACAATCACTCAAGGTGAAGCTCTCCATCTACACAATAATGCATTTTTTGAATACAATTCCATGTGAACTATTGTTACGTACCTAAATCCCAAAACATAGGAAGATCAACCATCATGAAAATAAGGAATACAATTTAAGATCATAATAAAATATGGATAAAGTTAATTATATATATATATATATATAGCATATATATATATATATATATATATATATATATATATATATATATATATATATATATATATGCTATCTCACTATATATATATATATATATATATATATATATATATATATATATGTATATATAAGAGATGAGAGTTAATGTGTTTTTAGTTACATCCCCTACCCAAACAATCCAACCTTAATGATGGCCTTAGCATGCACGATTCACATTGCACGAGGCCCATACTTAATACCCATTTTAGTTACATCCCCTACCCAAACAATCCAACCTTAATGATGGCCTTAGCATGCACGATTCACATTGCACGAGGCCCATACTTAATACCCATTCCCAGTAGAGAACTTCCCATAGTGCTCAAAGGACAATTAGCTCAATTGCAGAAAGATCTAGGTGGGATTAAATACATTACAAGTGAACCTGGCAAGAGTTGCCAATCAACAAGAGGAATCCACTGCTATTGGAGTGTAGGTAGGCTTTTAGATAATATATAAGAATATATTTTGAAAGAGGGCAAAACACATTAGCAGAGGGAGGAATGGGGAACTATGTGACATTGGTTATTAGAGCCATGATTCAAAATTAAGAAATTGGAGTGGGACCTTCATACCCCTAGGAGGAATTGATTAGAAGAATAACAAAATGGATTTATTCTTATCAATGGAATTGCTCCTTTTGGCACTAATGGGGATGTTATTTTGGTAAATTTTAAGCATAAGATTTATTAATATAATCGCTAAAAGTTTTGTGTTGTGTTGAAAAAAACAATAATGGAGCTTTAAAGGGTATGAGAGATCATTGTTGTTCATAAGCATAATCCAATTCAAGCCTTGAAAGTTGACCCTCAAACCCAAAGACTCGCTTCTAATTTGTTATTTCCATCGACTAGAGCTTGAAATTATGTTGGATAAGATAAACAAGACCACCTCATATGTATGATCATATGTCTCATAATGGAGTTGCTTGCAACATTTCATTTTTTCCCCACTGTCCAAGAGGCCATGGTGACAACTGCTTGTATATTCTTGTGTAATATTGTTGGCTATGGAAATTTTGATGTTGTTAACAATCAAGATTTTCTTGTGACAACTATTTTAAAATCCATTGTTTCTCCAAGATTACTCTGGTAGTTTTCATGGCACGATAAACACTAAATGCATAGATAATGCAAACTGTTTTTTTGTCTTTTTTGTTCATCTTTAACCATAATTTTTTTAGGAGAAGCAGAGCGATGTTCAAAATTTCAATTATATATGAGTTTGAATACATATAGACTACATTTTTATTTACTTGTAGAATTGATATTTATGAGATACTATTATTTCCCATTAGAGTGCTAATTATATAAGGCAGTTGTTATACCCACCTTGACCTTTCATCTATGTAACAGGGAGAGTAGCGAACTGTTTGTGAGCTTGGCCAACAGATTCTCTTAAATGTTAATAGATCCAAGGTAAGGTAGAATCCTCTCAAAGTTAAGTAAGGTCATAATCATTGATCCAAGGTAAGGGATGTTGGATTACTGAGATGGGGGATGAATCGGTAATAGAGAAATTTAATCCTTTTAAACCATATAATCCAAGTGTTATATCAATGTATCATTATCATCCAATAACTGTAAAGTAAATAAGCAATGAACAAATGAACAATCATACACATACATAGTACACCAGTGTTTTACGTGGAAACCCAAAGCAGGAGAAAACCACAAAATGCTTTTTCTTATATATCTTGAAGAATTACATTCATTGGAAGCACCAACTTCCTTTGTTTTCCAGCTGCAACTGGAAGGAGGCTCCAAGCCCCTTGTTTCTCAGGCTACAACCTAAGGGAAGCTCCAACTCCCCTATTCTCTAGCTACAACTAGAAGGAGGCTACAACCCGCTATGTTCTTCGGCTACAACTGAAAGGTGGCTACAACCACCTGTTGATGTAGGAGCATCACTCCATGTCAGCAGCGTTCCATCCAACCAGCACATCCATCACACATTTAATGGAGAGGAGAGGTGCAACCCTCTCATTTTAAAATTTAAAATTTGAGTTTAATGTATTAAATGTTTGTAAGGCTAGTAGAGCTGAAGCCATGCCTTCGAGCATGCTATAGTTGGTGTCGCCTTAATGGCTGACAGGTTGATGGGGATCTAGATCCAATTCGGATTAGATGGCCCATTCAATGTAATTCATTGTAATTAATGAGAGTTGGTGAGGATGGAGGGAAGCGCTCGAGGAGCCCCTTTTGTAAAGGGATCTTCTTTTTGTTTTTAGAAAAACCAGGGGGAAGAATAGAGAGAATAGGGAGAAGAGAGGAAGTCGTGACTCTGTTGTAGTCTTAGCTCACCTTGTAAAGAGGCATTTCATATTAATACAATCATAGCAGTTTTTCCTACACATGGTTGTTCATGTGTTTGTGAGTTCATGAATGAATGTCTCTATGTGTTGATGATATGATGTGGATGTATGTGTTGTTTACATTTGAAGGTTACAGACATGAGTCGTTGTCTGTTGAGTTCTTTGATTTTCAGGTTTGATTTCTTTGTGGCTTCATGCAAGAGTGCATGACAGAGTACTGCGGTCTCTGTAAGGGAGTGCAAGGAGTGAACTTCTGAATTCTGCGGAATTTCAGACAAAGACTTGCTAGGAGGGCACACCAGCTGAAGTCATTGACTCAAAGAGGAAGCCTCAAGGTTGTTGAACACCTTGAAGGAGAAACTGTGAAGAGGCGAGCACAGAGAGGAGAAGTAGGATTGATGAGAATTCTGTAAAGGCTCTGCCAGGAGGGCATTGAGCAAATGCACATGATGCATTGAGGATAACTCTATTTCGAGTTCGGTGAGAAGACAGAGTCACTGAGGATTTTGGAGAATTTTGCCAGGTGGGCATTGAGTTGGTGCAAGTGTGCACAGAAAGAACTCTAGTTTGAGTTCAGAGAGAAGAGAAGTATCATAGGAGGAGACACTCATAGGGTTACTGAACACCCTGTAGGCTCAACAAAGCGTGCTTGAGCGGGAAGTTGCCAGAGGGCACTTACATCCCTTCAAGGAGAGAAAGGGACAAAGACACTTTGAGGTTAGAGCCATAGATAAGCTTAGAAGAGATAGCACTATTTCGTGCAAAGGTCCTACAAGAGTTTGCAGAGTTCGAAGGAACCCTTGAGGTTCAGAGAAATAAAACTCAGGAGGAGGAGCACCTCTTAGAATACAGGCGAGAGCCAAGGTTACAGGCTTCACAACAGAGACAAAGGCTGAGGCCTTTTGGAGAAAGAAATCTTCCAAGGGAAGGGAAGAAGGGAATGCTTAAGGTAGAGCTACAACAACTGTTGGATCAACGACATAAGGTTGGATCTGGACCGTCGAAGTTACGTCCAGACAATAGAAGGAGGGTGCCAAGTCATTGGCCAGAAGTCCTTGAGAAGCAGAGGCAGACGGTCAGAACTCTCTGTGGAGAACTCACGAAATCGTGAGGACCGTAGGATCAAAATAAGTGGCAAGGTGGTTAGAGGTCGGTGAAACCCATCACCTAGGATTCGAGGGTCAATACAAGTCGTTGATCTTGTTTCAACCCACGTCGTTGGATCATTTCATGAATTTTGGGTTCGTGATTTTGGAGGCTAGATCAAATTCTTGGTTTCGCGAAGTCTCGAGTTGCGCGGAGCAGGGAAGGAGATCCAGACCATTGGATCCAAGCCACGGGAGAACCATTGGATTAGAACCTCTGCGGGGTATCACGTATCGGGGGGTTTAGGGGTTGAAAGAATTTCTTTTCGATTGCGAAGTCGCGAAGTGCCGAGCGCCGAGGGCTCGTACGAACCATGGCACATCTGTTAGGTGGGGCCATGTGGTTGACAGGTGGCGTAACAACAAGCGTCCAGAGAAAAGTGGAAGCGGGTGACAGGTGGTGGACACACGTCACCTGGGAAGGAGTCAACCCATTGTTGACTTATTGCATTTCGGGGATTCGCAAAGGAGGAGCACGAGGCTCAACACTCCAACTTGCAAAGTCACGAGTCACGAGTAGTGCTAGTGTTTAGCCTAGCCTACAGTTATATGTAGCAGGCGCTAGTGAGGAGGGAGCCATACCTGTATCGCATCTCGGGTATCGAAGGTTTGGAGAAAGAGGAATTGAGGGTCATCGACTCACGAACTCGCGAGTTGCAAAAGGTGCTTGTGCTAAGGCCCGGTTGTGGTCGCATGGAGACGTAAGGCTCACTCTTGGTGTTAAGTTGCGCAGGACAGGTTTTCATGAAGGACCTGTGGATCAGATTCGTGAGGTTCCAATAGGGATCCAAGGGAGCCGCTTTGGCTCGAGGAAAATTTAGAACAATCCTATACGGATCTCGGAAAGAGAGTTCGGGGGTCTGCGTCACCTGTCCTTGCCCCGTCTAACCACCCTGAAGTATAAGTAGAATGATGGAACCACTGTCACACTATCACTGTGAGATATACTGCAGTAAACCTGTACCAATCAACCTGTACCATAAACAAGTGCATCAACCATGCACCAACCTGTACAAAACCTGTACCATGAACAAGTGCATCAACCATGCACCAAACCTGTACAAAACCTGTACCATGAACAACTGCATCAACCATGCACCAAACCTGTACACATAACTTGTCCAAATAACCTATCACAATAACCTGTCTCATCAATCTTATCAACCAAATCATATCTACTCACCAAGATCAATCACCAAGACAACTCTCAAAGATGTGCATCAACCAACCATAACACAACAACTCATAATCATCACCAAGATCAATATGTTTTTCTAATAATATACCAATACAAGTATGCTACATCATCCATAAACCATGTGTCAACAATACTACTAAAAAGTGCCTCCAACCATGT
>SNQJ01S0002312.1:317285-361175 GCA_010110895.2 Picea sitchensis | reverse complement strand
GATCACTTATTAAATAAACAAGTGTCCATTTACAATAAATGCTATCTTAACAATCTTAAAACAAATCTCCTAATTTAGAGCCTAAGATACAACACCTCTCTAGAGTCATATCTTTTACAACAATAATGTATCTCTAAAAGTCTTTATTGATTTATCAAATGTTCTAGATTATTAATTTAATATTCTAAATTAATAATCAATTTATTCTAACTTTATAAACTATGATAATTGTATTTTGGATTATTTAACACAAGAGAGGAGGGGTCTAGAAAGGGGGGTTTTATTCACGAGTTTAATTCCCAAATCCCTTTTCCCGATTTTAATGTTTTGAGTTAACCTTCTATTTTGTTGTTGAGTGTTCCCAAAGCCAATCATTGAATACATGTAAGAGGGTGGGTGTTAAGAGTTACATCCCACAATTATTAGGAGCATGGGGGCTGAGTACAATCAGCTTGGGGAAGAGTGTAAGTTAAGCAAACATGAAAAAGGGGAGGAAATTTGTATGGCCATAGGGGGGCAGTTTTAGACAGTTAATTTTTCACATGAATAGAAAGTAGACAACATGAAGAAGTGCATTGGAGTCAGAGCAACAATGGAGGGCGAATTCTGGAGAATTTTTGAAGTGGAATATTGAAGAAGCAAGTTGTCAGGCTTGCAAAAGAACTAGGTTGTTAGGCCTGAAGAGTGAAATCCTATGTGAGTTGCACTGCAATAGAAATCTTGTTGTTGTTGTTTTCTTGGTACTTTTTCTAGTTGTGAGTTCCCTTGAGTTCCCAATAGTGAAATTCCTGGTTACCTGCACCAGAGAGACCCTGATAAATGAATGTGACACCCGATGGAATGAGAGAAGTGAAGGGGTACATTCCTTGGGTTGGGTAGGTTGAGAGGAAGAGGGCTGGAGGAAATTTGGGATGGCTATAGGAGAATGCCAGTGGGTTGTGGGATTATCTGAGTTGTGAGTGGACAATGAGAGACACCCTCTTTTGTGTATTCCTATCCCCATATTGGGGGTATCTTGTTGTTGATATCTGGAACAACAAGTATATGGTTGGGTGGAACGTCCGTCCCAAGTAGATGGTTGCACAACTATTTTAAAAAGATAAGTGTTTATCTATTTTTATGAGTTAACTGCTATGCGTTTTACTTTGTGTGAGAATGAATTATATGTTGTTGTGATGAATTTATTAGATCCATTCATGTTAGTTAGCATGTTGTAGTTGCATTTAAATAATGGTATCAACACGTGGTTAAATCTGTGTGTCTTCCTGTAGTTGGTAAGATACTGGATATGGTAGAAGCAAATTTTATTTTTATGTGTATTCCGCTAGTAATGTTCCTTAGTCAAGCTAAGGAATGTTACATATTGGTATCATAGCTTAAAGTTCAACATTTAGAGATCAGAGCTTAAGGTTCAACATTCAGCTTGTATGGGTCGAAGCTAGTGTGAATTCGGAAGAAATTCACTGTTGTAGAGTTTCACCTATGATGGATTTGGGGAGAATGGATAAAATAGAGTGAAATCCCTAAATTTATGAGCACATTTGAGGTTAAATTTCTTCAGAACAGTCGAAGAAAGGATAAATGGAATGAATATGCAGGTTGCAGAGTGAAATTCAATTGGGAAGGCCAGATTTAGCATTATCATGGTGATTGGAGAGTGCGAAGATCGACGACTCATATGTTTTAGACATTGGGAATTGACAACTGAGATTAACTCTGGAACGAGTCAAAATTCTAAGTACATCAACGAAATTTTTTGGGAGAAAATTATAAATATTTTGAAAATTTTATAATTTTCGAAAAGATTCCATACAAGGATGACATGGACCGTACCATAAAGTGGACTAACAAGGTCCACAGTGGAAATTCCATGGTGGTAGAAGCTATGGGGTCATGGTACCGAGTTTGATGAATGAACGAACTAGATTTTGTTGACATTAAGAAGTCAACGACCAAGATTCGATTGCAAGATCGAGGAAGTTCGATGAATTTTGGAGCAGTATGGTGGAATGATGGTTGAGATCACTCTGATCTTGAAAATCAATAGTCGAGATCCAACACAAGTTGGGCAGAAATCCCAAGTTCATCGAGGTTCAAAATTTGAAAAGTTTGAACAAAAGTTGCAAAGGAAAACTCCGATGCCCGATTGAGTTTGGAGTTTGATGGTCTTCAGAAAGGTGTTTCTCAAGGGTTTTTGGAAAGGTGTTTCCTGATGGTCTTTGGAAAGGTGTTTATCGATGGTATTCAGAAGGATGTTTCTTGAGGGTCTTTGAAAAGGTGTTTCCCGATGGTCTTCAAAAATTTGTTTCCCAAGGGTCTTCGTAAAGGTATTTTCCTATGGTCTTTAGAAGTGTGTTTCTCGATGGTCTTTAGAAAGGTGTTTCTTGATGGTCTTTGGAAAGATGTTTCTCGAGGGTCTCCAAAAGGCGTTTCCCGATGGTATTTGCAAAGGTGTTTCCCAAGGGTCTTCGGAAGGGTGTTGTTTGATGGTCTTTGGAAGGGTGTTTCCTGATGGTCTTCGAAAGGGTGTTTCCCGATGGTGTTTGGAAGGTTATTCTGATGGTCCTCAGATGGATTGTTTCTAATGGTCTTTAGAAGGTTTATTCGACCGACTTGCGGGAGGCTTGGCCGATGGTCGATAGAGGAAATTGTTGGATGATGGCATGGCCTAATCAAATGATGACATGTGGACTCAAAAAATATGTGCCATGCCATGTTAGTGATATTTACTAGGTGTAGGTACAGGTTGAATTGGCAGACTATTACAACAGTAAACCAATGATTTTTTGCAAAAAATTCTAGTTTTTGAAGCTCATCAACTCGCAGGGGCATTTTGAGGCCATAAACAACATTTCCAGGTAGTCAAAATCAATAGAATTGTGTGTACCCTCAATACATATAGAATTTTTTGCTTAAAATGAAAGAGCTAAGTGAGAGATTTCCAACGAGCCATTCTGAGCGCAAAACAAAGCTCGTATGTGAAAGTTACAACTAAAACAATACAAGGTATATTTTCGACCCCAGTTTACTTCTAGAGGGAATAACTCCTTGCCCATGAGTCATCTTGGGACACAAGAGAAATCTATGAAAATACCATGGACCATAGAAGACAACCATGGAACCATATTTGGAATATGGGTACCTGAAATTATATAAGATGAAAGAGAAGACACTTGTAGCAATAAGAGGTAAAAATGAGAAAACAATTTAAACTTCCACATTCCCTAACTTCAAGCTTGGAGCTCAGATTTGGGCAAATGAGTAGTCAATGGAAACGTCTTGAGGAGGAGAATCCATCTATCAACCTAGAATTTTGAATGATCACTATAGTTTTTGCATAAAATAATAAAACAATTTTGCAAAAATGAAAACAGAGCAATGAGTGGAAATTAGAACGAGAGAATGTTGTAAATTTTCGCTCAGAAATCATAATGAGGCATGAGTACAGAAGTTGGAGAGTTGTTTCATAGGAGAATGTGTCAAAATAATATATTTTCACTTAGTGCCTTTTGTTATTCGTAAATTGATATGAATAATAACACGTGATCTAATTAATGAGATGTTTATAGCATGCATGTTTCTAACAATAGTTATTACCTAGACATTTTCTTGCAGAATTAGAGGTACATGAAAACAATTTTTGGTTCATATATGAGGATTGAAGTTATGGAATATGCCTAGGAATCTTGCATCCATGAGGAGGAGGTAAGAGGTTTGCATGTTAGCATGGGAAATGCCAAGACAAAGTCCAATAGAAGAAGAGATAGAGAGTAGCCTATGGAGCTAGCTGACACTATGAGAAGCATGTAGAAGGAAGTGCAGAGCTATAGGGAAGATAATGAGAAAATCATGAAATCTCAGGAGCAACTTCTACAGAGTCTGAATATGTTGCATAGACAAGTCAACAAGGACTCTGGCTCTAAGCAAGCAGCTAGTACTAGACCAGTGGAAACATCCAGATCCCACAATAGAAGGGATTATCACGGGAATTATAGACAATAAAGAAGTATGAGAAGGCATCATCATTCCCCATAGAAATCAAATAGAAGAGCTCATGCAATTTCAGGGCTAGGGAGCAACCCAAGTTTGTCTCATGTCAGGAGGCAGAAAATAAGGCCCGAGTTAGACATTTTGCAAGGTGGGCTCGGAAAAATAAAGCCACCAACTTTTAATGGAGAGCATAGAAAGGGAGAAGAGGTTGAGGCCTAGCTATTGGAAATTGAGAAATATTTCTAGGTGCATGATTACCCCTCAAGGGTAGAAACCAAAATTGCAACCTGCCACTTGCAAGGAAAGGGAGCCATGTTGTGGGACTAGCTTAAGAAAGCCAAACATCTTGATGAGAAGAAGGTCTCATAGTGGTATTTCAAAGGATATTTCCAAGAGAAATATTTGTTATTGTAACATACCCAGCCACCTAGGTTGGGTCATGCCACTTAAAACTTTCATGCTCTAATACCGTATTGGGACATCACCCGACCAAACATGCTGAGTCGCATCACTCAAACTTCTCTTGCCAACAACATTGAAACCATATTGTAACAGACCCGACCACCTACTGGCTAAGCTACTAAAATTTTTTGGACTGTATACGAATTTTTAAACACATACACACACTCTAAGCAAATGCCCAAAATTCATGCGAAATAACAGTAAAAATACAAAAACAACCCACACAGGCAAAACCCATGAAATTAAACACTTAATGAATAACACAACAAGTAATTTAACACACAATTTATACTTATCTTTGATAAAAGACCACCAACTACGTGCAGACCTTCCATAATCCTCCCAACCTTAGACCATGCTGCTCAGAACTCTCAGTAGTGGGTCACCCTCGAGCTGGGACTAAACTCCACTCGGGTAAAGGGATTCCTAACTAGGCTGATGTATCTCAGACAACAGGAACAACTTCGTCTCAAGTGCCAAATCAAACTAACAACCTACAACACCTCATTCCTCACATGCCTGTCCTACCCCAAGAAGTGTGCCCCTTCTCTACTCAATAGTCCTTCGACTGCCCTACTTCCCTTCCAAGGCTTCAGCAACAGGCTAGACAGGAAGCCTCAGAGCACTGTAGCTCCAGTTGGGCACCCTCAGGAAATAAATTCCCAACAATTCTCTCATCTGGAGAGAGTTACTAACGGGCCTGACAACCTACCTCTTCAATCTCCCACAAGCATGACAACCCACTTCTTCAGTCTAGCTCTTAAGTCAACCAAGTACAGGAATAGGTGATGGTAGCAACAACCCTTGGGTAAGGTACATGTGATGTCAACAACGACCTTCAGGTAAGGTACATGTGCGCTTCTCATAACATGAAGGGTAGTAGGTATAGCTGAAGGAGTGCATGCAATATGGAGAGGACAAAATGATGGAATGAAAAAATGGATTGAATCCCCCACAAAAGCACTAATTCCAAACTCTTTGTATGCATGTCCCTAATTAGACACTTGTCAGGTTGAGAGCTAATTTGGCCCACTTGTCCCCATCCTTGGAACTTAGGATACAACAATTATCCATACCTTAGACTTTAGGAATAATAATATAATATCCCTTTGGGATTTAAGCCCTCTATCTTAGCCCCCTTTCCAGGCTCTTAGCCCCCCCTTTCCTTTCCTAGTGGAGTTTAGTCCCGCATACTCTTTTATCATGGTTGGTCTACATGGAATGATGTATTTTATTAATGATATAAGTGCTTACATATACAAAAATAGTCTCACTAGCCTTTAGCATCTAGGCTCTCTAGCCTAGTAATCACATAAGCCTTCTGGCCCATAATAACCTGGCTCACCAGCCTATAAAACATATTTACATTTGCATTTAGAATTGGGGTTCAGCCTAGGGGAATTACATTCCCCTCCCCTTATTTATGCACTGTCCTCAGTGCATTATATACCACGTATAATTCAAAATTCTTCAAAAATCTCCAAGCCTTTGCTATTGGAAGCTTGTTATCCACCTGGTGCTCTACTTTCAAGCAACAATTCATGTATTCATACTGTATCTAGAAGTCATTTTCTCTATTCCATAGAGCTGCTTCAGGAAAGAATTCAACTCACTGTTCCATTTGACACACCCTCATTATGACAACTACCATGCCATAAGCACTCCTGAGTTGCCTCTTCCTAGTTGCACTTACCCTTCCAAGATCGGGTATCCCTTCACTATTACATAGTACTTCAACAATCCATCTTGCCAAGGATTTCACACACAAGGAGAGAGCTAACTCATTATTAGAACCCCACCAAGGTTCTACATTGATAGGGCTTCAATGTATCCAACAATAGTTGTTCATTCCAAGCATTCCAACTTTAATCAATATTATCTCATGTGTATCACACACATATAATTATGACGAGAGAACAGTATAAAAATTCATTTAGAAACTCAAAATTATTTCATAAGGAATTCAATTTTGCCCCAAAATATGAAATTCTATCTCATAATTTTTCATGGCTGTTGCAATAGTAGGATGCAGTCTTCCTTATGGCTTTCAACAAGCACCATACTGAATACCACTTTTCGTGCAATGCTTCCATCTTGCATTCAACCAACATATTATCAGTATTTCCTGTACATTATACTTTCATTGCAATATGTACCAAAAACTTACGAAGTGATCTTAGAATTGTTTACACCTAACAATTCAATCACAACCATCAAACAATTCATTAAATAGAATGAATTATCATTCTATGCATATGCATGTTCACAATTAATATCAGTAAGTTCATTACTCTATTTTCTGAACAAAATTTTTTCTGCAGTCAATGCTCATGTGACTAATTAACTTGTAACTTTCCTATTGCAATGTCTAACAACTATTGAAATGTTCTCAACTCCATGAGTTTGTAACATTTCAATTGTTAGTATAATTATTTCCATTCAATAACATATATGCATGCATTCACAAAACACATTCAACAAATGCATTCCAGTATAACAATTCTATCATGCATAAGTGCAATTCTACCACTTACTATGCATGAGTGCAACTCTCAATGCACCTTTGCATTGATTTTCATAACGCTCTATATCTAAGTCATGTATCTCACCGTTGCTAAATTGGAAATCTGGCCAATGCCTTGACACATTCTCCATACACTTCCTATTGTCTTCTCAATTATTTAGATGCCTTCCTTTTCGACCCGAACACTACACAAAGAATATAATTATGCGGTGTTAATTAGTGTTAGCAAAAAGGTTGCAGTCCAAACGTTATCCAAAAGTAGGAAGTTCATTGAATATTCGTGTGGTACATAGCCATTCCATAACCATACCTTGCCATAACCAACCATGTCATGGTCTCATACATGACTAGCTTTTCTGTCATCCAATCCTATAAGAGTGTCATACCCTTTATTGCTTTGGTTATTACCTCATAACCAAATTAACATGACATGCTACTATGCCATTATATGCATTCAAAAGCTAAGGAGATTTGATAATTATTACAGGCCTCCAGCCTTTACCACACCTGGTGGTATCTTATTCCCATTAATGCATTCAAATAATACAATAATGTTATTTTATAAAATAAAACTGGATGAGGAAATTCTTACCTAAATTCCCTCATCAATTATGCAATAAGAGTACATAAAACTCATAGCTACATAGCTGCCTATAAATGAAATTAATTTTACATGTATAGTTGATAACAATAGAAGATCCCATGTCTCTTTTATCAGTCTTATAATCAACACTTCAACTTTATGTTGCTTCATTTCATATGCAACAACATCAGTAGCAACACTTGCAAACATTCAAGAATTATCTCTTTCCTGGTACAACAACCACCATTAACATCTTTCATATTAATATATATTCAACAATAGACTAATCTTAGTCTTATTATTTTATACATGTATATTAACAAATTGACATTCATCAATTCATATTTGTATCCACTAATAATGCATCATTAGTATGCTCCTAAATGCATTTGCATGTCAATTTCTTGTACTATGTATGGCTGTCCAACAAGCCATAACATAATTGCTGCTACGGTAATTGCAACAACCTCTTTCTCCCTGTATCACTTTTCTTTGCTGCTCCTAGAAGTCTTCAATTATTCTTGGATTCCTGAATCTTCTTGTGTTCTTACAAAAGAAAACAATGTTCTTGATTGTTCTATATCTTGAGCACTTTTCCATCCCAACTTTTCTTATCTACTTTGCACACTTGTAACCATATATTATGCTAATATTAATTTTCAGTGTTCCACTATTACTTGGATCCCTTTGATCCAACACATACTTGGCCAAATTACATTTCCAACCATGCTCTCTAATTAACCTTGGATTATTTAACGCCAATTTATTTATTGAAACAAAATGATTTAGCCTTTCATTAACTGAACATATCAACACTTGGATTTTCTTAATGATCCATTACTTTCTCCTGTCTTGACCCATCTATTTTTTTTTTTTTTTTTTGTAAATGAGTGTGTGAACCTATATTACTTTGTGAGGTTATAGTACAAAACTAATGCAAGGATTCCCAGGATCCGCCTTAACGGAAACCATATCTGAGGTCCTTGGAGTGCAGCATCTGAAAATAAACAAAAAGTGCCTGGGTCGCCACAACGGGAAACCAACCCAGGCTACCATAATCTAGTCTAAAACCTTCATCAAAAGAAATAAAAAAATCTTGAACATAGTGGGGTGAGCTCCTACTCTGAGAGACAGGGTCTGGACGGGTCCCACTCTAGTCTAGGTTGATGTGGTGCTCTACGTCCCCTTTCTGCTATGCCGCGTCCTCCTCCCTCTGTTCCACCAAACGTAGCTTTCTGATGCAAGCTGGTGTTCCATTATTGTCGGTTGGAGTGATATCTATCTGGTGGAAGTAACATAAATAGAGATGAAATTGTCCTACCATCCACTCCAGTTTCTCATGTTGTCTTTTCTGGTCCTCCACCAACCTTTTTATCCCCATCTCCTGGTTGCTGAGGTGGTTGAGAATTCTTGTGCACTCTTTCTTCTGCTCTTTGGTTTCCGTCTTGTTGGTCTCCCCCTGGTTCGCACACATCTTACCTATCAACATTTTGGTTCTCCAAGATTCCTCCACCATCATGTGGTAGAGGGTTATCCTCGATTTTGTGGTTCCTGGGTCCTGTATCCCCCCTGCTTCCTGGGTTAGTGTTGACCAGACTTTGCCCCTGCGGGTGTTGTTAATTTCTCCCTCCCATCTTTTAATGATCGTCTTCCCCTTGTTCAATTATTGTCATCCGGAGGGCGCTCTATGGAGGTTCCTTTCCCTGGGGGCCTCTCTTGCTACTGGTTTTCTTCATGCGCACCATATTAGCTTGCAGGTGGTGGTTCTTACATTGGGTTCTTTCCCTGTTTTGTTGCACCTCCTTTCGATAAGTAAGGTGGCCCCTGTGATTGTGATGCCTCATTCTGTGATATGTTCTGGTGTCCCAACCTTTATGGAGCCAAACCAGCTGTGGTCTTGTCCTTGCAATCATGATCTGCTCATCAAGGTGGTCTTGCCAGTCAGAAGACTCTGTTCCAGAGGGTGTGCATTTGATGACCCTGCCGTTATCCTTGCTCCAATGCTCTACCCTACTCATTGTATGCCATCCCTTTTTCGTTCCCATCTCGGTACTTAGGTGAGGTGCGTTCTTACTTGGCCCTGGTGAGACCTGTCATCCATCGTCCTTTGCCGCCTACGATTTATCTCTTCTTCTTTCCAATGGGTAGCTTTGTACTTGTTTTTATTGATGGGGCTGTGGTGCCGTACTTTCGCCTGATGTGTGATCTGCGTTTGCATTTGCAGCCTTATTTGATTGGTGGGCCATTAGATTTTGTCTGGGACCTACGTGTCCTACAGTGGCTGTTGCGCCTCCATTCTTGCCATAATCTTCCGTACTACTCCTGTCATCCCAGTCTTTTGCCGTAAGTTGGGTGCAGTCTGCTCGAAATTGACCTTGCGGGATGTTGCTCCAGATTGCGTCCAGTTCTGGACCTTCATTCTCGACCCCCTCATTTTCTATTCTGTCCGCCAGTCCATTTACTGACCTCCTCACCCAACGCAACTCCACATTGATCCCTGTCTGCAAGTGCTCCTGGATTTTGTTCAGTATGTAGGCCAATTGCCAGTGCCTATGGATCTTGCCTATTCAGGTACCGTTTTGGAGTTTTCTCACTGTGTTGATGACTAGTGCAGAGTCTCCTTCCATTATGGCGTTCGTCATCCCCTCCCGACTGAGAATATCGAGACTTGTTTCTAGGGCCTCGAATTCTGTGACGTTATTGGTGGAATTTCCCAGGCTCCCCGCGTATAGTCGTATGATGTTCCCTTTACTGTCCTTGATTACTCCTCCCAGACCTGTTCTTCCTGGGTTGTCTTTCACCACCCCATCAAAATTCAACTTGAGAGAGCCTGGAGGTGGCGGTTTCCAGTTGCTCTCACCTCCTTGGAGTTGCGGCTGTTGTCTATTTGGATTGGGGTTGCACCCACTGGTTAGTTGGAAAACCTCTGGGACTCTAGAATCCTGGTCAGTGGGTTGCGTGCTACCCTCCTGGCAGTTGCTGCTCATCACCGTCTCGCATATCATGGAGGTTATTGTTTCCTTGATCTTCCCTTCTGGCCAGCTTTGGTTTCTGGAAATGCGCCTGTTCCTTTCCTTCCATGTCGACCATATGATCATTCCCGGGGTGAGCATCCAACAAAGGTTCACCTCTGCTTGGTCGCTATAGTTTTCTCTCGAGAGATTGATTGTTGCGACTATGTTACCACGGATCCTGTCTGACTGACAAAAGATATTTGTTGCTCAGTCCCATAGTTATGTTGTGTAGGCGCATTTGTTGAGGAGATGGTTGGTTGTTTCTTCCTGAGTTTGACATAGATGACACCTTGATGGACAAGTGAAACCTCTTTTCCTTAGGTTATCCCAAGTTAGGATGCGGTTGTGTAATATTAGCCACTGGAAGATCTTAATCTTTGGCCATTGGGGCTGTTCTAGAGCTTATCCCAGTGTTGTGCTAGGTCATCTTGGTCTGGGTCCGCCATATAGTGCCAAACTTCTTTTAGGTTGACTTCCCCTCTGTCCTTTTTGCCCCACCTCAGCTGGTCTTCTCCTTCCGTTACTGCTATTTTTCGTTTGCCCAGTTCCTCCTCCACCTCTTTTATTGTTGTTGCGGTTATCTCATTGTTCTGAGGAATAATCTTGTCCCAGGTTCTCCATTTGTTGGTCCGTTCCCTTCTGCCAGTATCGATAGACATTGATTTTTCCTTTCATGATGAGGTCCTGTTGGAGTATTCCTCTGTTTGGGTTTTCCATCCTTGGTTCCTGTTTCCAAGCGTCCTCCCAGAATCTGACTGTTCTACCATTCCTGATTTCCCAAAAGCCGTGTGTCCGAATCCATGCTTTGTTGCACCATGATGGGTTCCAGATGGCTGAGCCTTCCTTGGTTCCTCCAAAGCAGATTCTGTCCTGGTTGCTGGTGTCCGGTGCGTACTTTGCCTTCCATAGGTTTACCCAGGGTGTTGTAGTTTCTTTGACCCAATGCCACCATAGTTTCGCCCCATATGCATTTTTGGTCGTTTGTGGATCTTGCAGCCCCAAGCCTCCTTTTCTTTTTGGCCTGCAGACTTTCTCCCATGCCACCAGGGCCCATTTTTTCTTTATTTCTGCACCTCGCCACAGGAAGTCCCTATGGATGGATCTCATTTTCTGTAGGATCCCCTGTGGAGTGGGGAATACTGATATCATATAGGTTGGAATAGCTTGTAAGACAGTCTTAGTTAGGATCAATCTGCCAACTAGATTAAGGGACCTATACATCCAGTTTTTTACCCACTCCCGTAAACTGTTTATTACTCCTTCCCAAGTTGACAACTTATATACTTTGTCTATCAAAGGAACCCACAAATACTTGGTTGGGCGTGTTTTCCATTCAAAGCCTAGAATGTTGGTCAAATTCCTTTGGATAGTTGGGTTGGTATTAAAGAAAAAGATCAATGACTTGGAGTGGTTGATCTCAGCGCCCGAGGCTTCGCCAAAATCTTCTAGAATGCGTTTGTAGAATTTGGCTTCTTTGACCATGGGTATGCCGTGGAGGAGTGTATCATCTACAAACTGTTGGTGGGTTGAGGTAGGCAATTTTTGAAGGGTTTGAGCCCTGCTATTTCTCCAGTTGTTGTTGCACTCTTTATGCTTCTGCTGAGGCCTTCCATCATCAGGATGAACAGGAAGGGGGACAACGGGTCGCCTTGTCTGATCCCTCTCGTGGGCCAGAAAGGTTTGGCCAGGGATCCATTGATTAGTAGCGAGTAACTTGTTGTGGATACTAGGCTGACAATCCAACTGATCCAGTGCTAGGTGAAACCAAAGGCTTCCAAAGTCTTGATCATGTAATGCCAACTAATTTTATCATAGGCTTTTGCTAGGTCCAGTTGTATTAACATTCCCCCCCTCTTCTGAAGTTTTAAGGTGTGGATGATCTCATGGGCCTGGATGATATTGTCCATTATTTTTCTACCCTCCACGAAGCCTGCCTGTTCTTGCAAGATCAGTGAAGGTAGGAGGGGTTTCAATCTATTTGCTATGACTTTGGAGATAATCTTGTAGATCACGTTACAAAGTGCTACGGGTCTGTACCGGTTCGGGGTTTTGGCTTCATTTTCTTTAGGGATTAGGGTGATCATGGTTGCGTTTAGTGCTTTAAGGATGGAGGCAGACCTTATAGAGTCCTCTACTACCTTATAGATGTCATATTTGATAATTTCCCAGCAGGCTTTGAAGAACTCCACATTGAAGTCTGGACTTGGTGCTTTCCCACTGGGCATTTCCTGGAGAGCTTGATCAACTTCTTCCGTGGCAATAGGTTTGTTCAAGAAGATGTTTTGTTCCTTAGTAACTAGACATGGAATATGCTAGGTTATTTTCTGGATGGCCTCCGATCTGTCTTGACGAGGTTCTTGGGCTATCCCATGGAAGTGGCTGACCAGAGCGCTTTCGATCTCTTGATGTGACTCACGCTCGATTCCATCCTGGTCCTTGATCTTCAGTATCTTGTTATGGGCTCTTCTGGCCATGGTTGTTCTGTGGAATAACTTGGTGTTCTGCTCTCCTTCCTTTAGCCATCGGATGCGGGACTTTTGACGCCAGAGTGTTTCCTCCTGCTGGCATCATGCCTCCCATTCTTGTGTCATTTGGAGCTCTTCCTTTTTTTGGTCCTCCGTATAGCCTTCCCGTAAGCAAGTTTCTTGGAGTTTTTTCATTTTTTCTTTGATGTCATTTTTCTCCGTGTTTATATTCCCAAAGATATACCTGTTCCAATCCTTGAGTTTTTTTCTGATGTATTTAAGTTTCTTGTGTAGTTTGAACATCCTAATCCCTTGCTTCGGTTGCTCCTCCCTCCACCATTGTTTGATTTTTTCCTTGAAAGTCGGGTGATCGATCCAGAATTGCTCGAATTTGAAGGGTCCGTTCTTAGGTGTTGTTTGGAAGCATGCTTCCAGTTGTACTGGCTAGTGATTAGATCCACCCCAGGGGAGGATGTTGCAGTCTAAGGTTAGCCCCTGCATGATGATTGACTCTAATACAAGGAATTGGTCAAGTATTGTAGCTACCTGGAACTGGTTCATTCGTTTATTGTTCCAGGTGAACTGGCCATTCTTGGTTTGGAGGTCTACCATCTCCCCTCTATCTATAAAATTTGAAAACTCCTCCGCGTCTCGATCCAATATTCTCGTACCACCCTTCTTTTCCGCAAGGGAGGTGATAATGTTGAAGTCCCCTGCCAATATCTAGTGGAGGTTGGTGGCTCGACCTTTTATATCTTCTAGGTCTCGAATCATTCCTTTCTTTTCTTCTGGCCCGTGGGGCCCATACACATTTGTGCATAGAATCTCCTTAGTATTTCCTATGATTTGCATGTGTACCGTTAGGGTGTACCTAGTTGCCTCAACTACTATTAAATTTAGGATTTGTGGGTTCCACAGAGTGAGTATGTCGCCTGACCTTTGGTGGTCTTCGATGGCTACCATCTTGTACTTGCACCAATGTTGTTTACTGATTGCCTCCATTATGTATGTAGTACATTTCGTCTCTTGAATAAAACAGAGATTCGGTTGCTCCTGCTTTAGTTTATTCTTAAGGATTATTTGTTTTCTTCGGCTGTTTAGGCCTCTTATATTCCAAGTTATAACCTTCATTTTTAAACATGTGGGGGAGAGTGGGGAAAGAGTTTCTTGATCTTACCTGATTTTATTAGCAGCGCTCCCAGCTCTTGTAGTGCTACATTGTTTGATTTCCTACCTTTTTTTCCTTCTCGTCTATTTGGGTAATGGCTATGATTGTCCCTCACCAACTTTCACTCCTAGGTGTCCTATCTCCCCGTGAGTACGTTTTTGTCCTCTGTTTTTGGCTTCCTCCCGTAGAAGGAACATGTATTGGATGCGGTCGAGATGCTCTGTTGGTACGCTGTCGACTCCCTGCCTTTTCCATTGTTCTAATATGTGCGGAAGGTCTATCCCTTCCCTTTCCACCAAGTCTCTGATATCGGGGTATTATGTACCGACTTCGCTCGGGGTCATCTCTGCATCCCCCTCTGCGTCTTGCATGACAGTGTTGTCCTCTTTTGTTTCTCCGTCCATCGGGGTTGTTCAATTCCCTTGAGCTATTGTAATGTTTGGCTGTTGGGTGGGCTCTTTTGTTGCTTGGTCCTTGACTTTTGGAACTTTTGCTGAGTCCTTTTCTTCTATTGTCCCTTTTTCTTTTGGTCCCTTCCTTCCATCGTATTCCGGGTCTCCTGGGTATTTCCTGCTGAGGTTTTATTTTTCTTTTTATTTTCTCTGTTCCTGGGGTTCGGGGTTATAAACCCTTCCTCGTCTTGCTGTGCTTTGGGATTTACCACTTCCTACCTTTTGTTTAGAGGGAACTCTCTAATCAAGTGTCCATGCTCATGGCATCATCGACATCTAAAGGGGATCTGTTCGTAATCTATGTTTTGGATCCATTCCTCATCCCTGAATTCTAGACTTATGGCCTCTGGGAGTGCTCCTGAAACGTCCATCTCTATACAGATTCTTGCATACGATGTGTATCTTCCTTTTAGGGTGGCTTTTGAGGTCTTCACATATTTCCCCAATTTGTTGCCTATTGCTTCAAATGTAGAGGGCAACCAGTAGTCTAGGGGTAGGGAATAGAGTCTCAACCATACTGGTACCTTTTTGAACGTTTCTTTCTCTATGGAAAATTTTTCTTTCTAGGGTTGCATGTAGAGTCCCGCTGAGGTGTGGAAGTATGGACCTCCCTCGGAGACTTTGTCCCTTTCCTCCAGGTTAATAAAGACTACTTTGAAGAAACCCTTCGAGCCTAGGTGGAGTTCCACTTCTCCATTTGGCTTCCAGTGGTATTTAATCCAGCTACGCATAGTTCTTTCTCTGGGCCATAACCCCATGAATTTGCATATGAGCGCATACATCTTCATTTGATCCCTGTAGAGTTGCATTTATGGGTCTTCTAGTACCACCTTGGGTATCAATGCTATTTTGGGATTGCAGGGGTTGCGCTCCTCCGTCCCGTTAACCTTCTCGGTCTCGTGCTTTTCATTCTGAGTCTCCTTAGTGACTTATTCCATGGTCTCATTTTTCTCCCGACTTCTTTCTTGCTGCTTCCCCGGGTCTGATCTCGAGGTTCTTGTCGCTGGTGCCTTGAAAACTCCGCTTCTTGGCCCTTTTCCTCTGTCAACCACTACCTATTTGGCGGGGGTCCCCGCCGCTCATGTCTACATTTGTATTACGACTTTCAAACCCTAGCTTCAGCCTTGACTATCAAATGTCTCTGTTGTGGCCACGACTTTCAAACCCTAGCTCGCCTTGACTATCAAACCCTCTCCGATGAGATGTTTTGATGAACTATCCTTTTACAAACTTCAATTAATGCCTTGTGACTTAAAAAAAAAACACAATGAAGACAAGTGTAACCTGACCTATCTAATTTCAACCTAACTTGCATAATCATTTTCAGCATGTTTCTATGCTACACAATGTCTTCTTTTCCAGCTGCATAGAGTTAACTGGAATGAGTTAGCATTGCTCTTACTTGCCATCATAGATTCCAGTGATACTTTCCATCCCTAGAATGTCACTTATGGCTCTCTTCCACTTGATATAGACTCTCCTTAGATTTTATTTATTTTGAATTCTATACCAAACATATAATCATTTTCTTCTTCATGATTCCTGATTGTTTTCCCTTTAAAAACCTTGTTTCCATTATTCTAAGATGTTCAAGGACATGAATCCATCCTAGAATATTTCTTCCCTATATGGGAAAACCCTTCCTTAGAACCTGATTGCATTCCTCTGGATCCAATGTGTACATAATGCATTGCTTATGCATATGTTGACACTTCTTTAGTATGTTCACACCTTTATTGCTTCACCCCTGAAGTTCTTTCATACAACCATGCTTCCATTGCTCTACTCTGATAACAATCATGGAACGATTATCTCTAAAACTGTAGGACCGATCTTTGGAGATGTTGTCATTCTCTCCATATATACACTATGTCTTTCTTTATTAGAATACTAGCATCCTGATATATCAATTTGCATATAATAGGTCTTTCTACCATGTACCTCTTTATCTTAACATTGGCCTTTGCTAGATTGAATAATCTTTCTCTACTTCCTCTATTTAAATGATATTCTTTACACCTTGATTCCACTGAACATTCTGATTTGTAGGAGTGGATCTCTTGTAGTGGATTCCCAAGCCTTCATGGTTGCACTTGCACAAATTGGTCCCACCACATGGATGCCTTTCCTTTGAGCTGATAGATGGAAATTCTTCCTTCTGTGTGTGAAGAGTAATTATGCAATTGAAAATACGTTCTCATGCCTAGCAGCCATGTTTCAACATCATCATCCTTCTTGTGCTCACTATCAAAAGTAGGAAGCTTGATCTTGTTCATTTCTCCTTGTAGCTCATTCAACCTAGACCTCCTCTTATGTTTCCTAACAGGGGATGGGATTGAGCTACTATGTTCTCTCCTAGTGGAATTCCTTGGGGAGTGATGGTGATGTATTCCAACACTTCTTTCTCTTCTCCTCTCATCAGGAGGCCCGTGACTTCCTGATTTGCTGGAGCCATTCTCCTTATCCATATTCTTCTCTATTCTATCCAAGCTCTGCATCAACTTTATGTTGAAGTCTTCCTGCTACTCCTTGGATTTCATAATCCTCTCATTATCAACTTTATAACTTTGGACATCCTTATGCAAACTTTTAATGGTATTCACCAAGTTCATGTTTTTCTTCCTTTCCTTCTCCATGATCATTTGAGTTTGTACCTTCATTACCCATATTGACATGCATCCCACTGATCTCATCATCCTGGATGCAATCCCCCTATGTATCTTCCATGATTCCGAATTCTGCTGATCTAATTGTTGTTAACTCTTCAAAATGTGTAGCCAACAAAACTTGTTAGGCTAATTGATTTATCAATTGCACGAAATTATGAACAATTCTGGTTCAATATTGCATCAAAATTATTTCTTCTGATTTCCTGAGATAATGACTGTCCAGATCAATTTTATGGGTGAACATTTTTATTCTACTTTTCAAGACCTTTCCAACGCTTTCTTCCATGATCAATTCCGAGTTTTGAGAAGAAAGTTATGGTTATTTAAAAAATTGTCCTATTTGTGAGGGCAATCCTTGTATAGGTGATCTTCTTCGGGAGCCGAATTAGCTCTTGGACCTATGCTAGATCCTCTCTTAAGGTTCACATGCCCTTTTTATTTCCCCTCAAATGCATGTCCGTACAATTTAGAAACCCACATGCTCCTTCTTTAAGCCCTTTTCTGTCTTAATATCAATTTTCGAGCACTAGCCCCTTTACTTCGGCCCAAATCTCATGTGACCATTGGCTAGAACCAAACACTTAACAAAATGGAACATATCTGTAGCTTTGGGGCTTTGACGCTTTGAAACTTCGGGATTCAGAATATTTTCTAACACTACACAACATTTCCCTCAAACGTCGAAGTGGCTAAATCCCTGAATGATGATTCTCCAGACCTTCAGGACTCTGACGCTCCGAAGCTTTAGGCTTTAGAGGACTTATCAACACAACATGTTAAGTTCCCCAAACATCAAACTGTTGAATTCCTGGACTGGTTCTTTGACGCTTCATTACTTCGGTGCTTCGGAGCTTCGGGCTTCAGAAGTTCTGACCATGCAACAATACGAATCTCCTAAATGCCGAACTGACAAACTACTCAGGGCCTCTTTAGCTCCGGAGCTTTGGGCTTTGGAAGATTTTACAAAAACACACCATAAATCACCTGAACGTCGAATTGGTGAATTCCCAGAGGACTCAAGAATCAATGGTCCACACTCTTCGTCAAGATCTACGATCAATAGGAGCTCTGGGACTAAAGGTTTCGAGAGTTTTGAGACTCCAACGTGTGCTTCCTCCCAAATTTCCAAATTTCGAATTTGAGATTGATGACTCTCACTCCTCCTACAACCGACGATTGAGATCTCCTCCAAAAATTTAGGCTTTAGGAGTTCTCACTGCTGAACATCGCCAAACCCCCGAACTACCGAACGCCGAAGCAATGAAGGGCATAGATCCATGGTCCACATGTCCTTAATAAAGATTGACCTGGATTTACTCTGGGCTTTGGGACTTCGAACCTTTTTACACCTGAACACTTTTCACTCAATATCCTTCGGATTTCCAAACTTTCAGACACTCACTAATCTATTGACATGTGTCCCTGACAACCAATGGTCATGATTCACTCCGAAGTTCGGGACTTCAGGCCTTTTCACGCCTGAACACTTTTCACCCACGAACCCCCGGAGAGCCGAATCTATGGACACTCGATAATCTATGAAAACGTGTCCCCCAACAACGAATGGTCCAGATTGACTCTGGACGTCAGGACTTCGGGTAATTCTTCCCTTTGTGCAACAACGATTGACTTCTCCCGGAGTGTCGAATCTTTGAATTGTGAGATCTATGGCTCACATTTTCCTATGCGCAGATCTGACAGTTGGGATATGACGCTCCTCCTCTGATTTGGGGTTTGATCCAATGACCCATATTTGTTCCATGACCAATCCATCGGTCAAACATTCCTCCCCATGATCTACGACGTAGATTCACTTCGGGACTTCAGAGCTTCAAATATTTTGCCTCTTTCACGACAAATGACTTAAAACAGTCAGGGCGACAAAGTCCGAAGAACTTGGGAGCTTTAATGTCCACACTTCTTACTCTGATATGATGGCCTTCCTTCTTCCACACTTAGATCTAATGAATGCGATCTGATCTCTTCTACAATGCGCTCTCCTCTCGTCTGGTTTTGATCCAACGACCCTGATCTAATCTGGCGGTCCAATTCAATGGTTGTTGTGGTTTCTTGAACTGCTACACCTCCTGAGATTTCGAACATAGTTAAGGTGTGCTCTCGGTGCCCTCCTGGAACCCATGGACGCACTGCAACTCGAAATTTGTCCATTTCAAAAATGATTATCTCTGAAATTTCGCTTCAATTTCAACTTACTCGGCCCATCCAGGCTTAGTGTTGAAAACTGGAGCTCCTATACCATATTGTAACATACCCAGCCACCCAGGCTGGGTCATGCCACTTAAAAATTCCATGCTCTGATACCATATTGGGACATCACCCGACCACCCAGGCCGAGTCACATCACTCAAACTTATGTTGCCAACAACACTTAAACCATATTGTAACACACCCGACCACCTGCTGGATAAGCTATGGAAAACTTTCAGACTGTATACACATTTTTAAACATATACACACACTCTAAGTAAATGCCTAGAATTCATGCGAAATAACAATAAAAGTACCAAACAACTCGCATAGGCAAAACCCATGAAATTAAACACTTGATGAATAACACAACAAGTAATTTAACACATAATTGATACTTGTCTTTGATAAAAGACCACCAACTACGTGTAGACCTTCCATAATCCTCCCAGCCTTAGACCATGCTACTTAGAACTCTCAACAGTGGGTCACCCCTGAGTTGGGCCTAAACTCCACCTGGGTAAAGGGATTCCTAACCAGGCCGATGTATCTCAGACAATAGAAAAGAATCTGTCTTAGGTGCCAACTCAAACTAACAGCCTACAAACCCTCATTCCCCACATGCCTATCTCACCCTAGGAAGTGTGCCCCTTCTCTGATCAACAGTCCTTCGGCTGCCCCACTTCCCTTTCAGGTCTTTAGAAACATGCTGGACATGAAGTCTCAGAGCACTGTAGCTGTAGTTGGGCACCCTCAGGAAATCAATTCCCAACGATTCTCTCACCTGGAGAGAGTTACTCACGATCATGACAACCCGCCTCTTTAGTCTCCCATGGGCCTAACAACTCGCTTCTTCAGTCCATATCTTAAGTCAACCAGGTACATGAACAAGTGATGGTAGCAATAACCCTCGGGTAAGGTTCAAGTGATGGAAGCAATGACCTTCAGGTAAGGTACAGGTGCACTGCTCATAATAGGAAGGGTACGAGGCATAGCTCAAGGAGTGCATGCAAGATGGAGAGCTTAGAATGATGGAATGAAAAAATGGATTGAATCCCCCACAAAATCACTAAATCCAAACTCTTTGTATGCATGTCCCTAATTGGACACTTGTCAGGTTGAGAACTACTTTGGCCCACTTGTCCCCATCCTTGGAACTTAGGATAAAAAAATTATCCATACCTTAGACTTTAGGAATAATAATATAAAATTCCTTTGGGATTTAATCCCTCTAGCTTAGCCCCCTTTCTAGGCTCTTAGCCCCCCCTTTCCCTTCCTAGTGGAGTTTAGTCCCCCATACTCTTTTATCATGGTTGGTCTACACATAGTGATGTATTTTATTAATGATATGAGTATTTACATATACAAAACTAGGCTCACTGGCCTTTAGCATCTAGGCTCTTTGGCCTAGTAATCACATAAGCCTTTTTGCCCATAATAACCTGTCTCACCAGCCTATAAAACATATTTACATTTACATTTACAATTGGGGTTCAGCCTAGGGGTATTACTGTTAGAGCATTACTATGAAAGGAATATGAAAGAGTTCTTTGAACTCAAGTTGGGAAGCATGACAATGGTTGAATATGAGAAGAGATTCTTTGATGTGCTAATGTATGTGGGCTTCATAAAGATGAGAAGGTCAAAATCCAAATGTTTATGAGTGGGATACCTTCTTTCTACAGTGACAAGATACATTATGATAACCCTAGGAATTTGGAGTTGACCATAAGGAGAGAAAAACATATTTATTAGCAGAGCAAAGGAAGGCCAGTCTTCTAAAAAGTTTGGAATGACAAGATGAGGCGTAAAAAGGAGCAAGGGCATAAAGGTTTTAAGCCACCCTTTTTCATAAATAACTCTCAAGAAAATCAACAAGGGAAGTCATCCCAAATCGAACCCAGGATGGAAAAATTCATTCGAGAAAAGGCCAAGATAGTAACCCATGAAGTGTCGGGGATGTGAGGGAGATCACTGTTGACACTTAAAAAAACAACGATGAATGCTACGCTCACAAATGATTTCCAAGATTTATTATTTATTTAT
Organism: Picea sitchensis; assembly: GCA_010110895.2. Lineage (NCBI taxonomy): Eukaryota > Viridiplantae > Streptophyta > Pinopsida > Pinales > Pinaceae > Picea > Picea sitchensis. Next base: position 339,594 of record SNQJ01S0002312.1, on the reverse strand, counting down.
ATTAATAATAAACTAGTAGGTGGGACCCCCTTGTTATACTTATGACACTATGGTGGATAAGAAACACTTATATTTTGTTGGCTTATGTGATGGTATCGACATAGTCTTCTACAGTTCATTTGTTCCAGATCATGGTTTAAAATGTTATGGTAATATGTGTTGGTTGGATGATTAAAACATGGCATTAAATGGTTTGGATGACCTCTCATAGAGGATAATAATGTTGCCCTTTTGAATAAAAGAATTATAATTCAATGTTGGTTTTGATATTGTATTATTCATGGCAAGAACTTGGGTGATATCAACTCTTGATACTATGGTCACATGCATTGTATGAGTTTCATGTTGGGTTATGTTCCTAGCAAGTGGTCATTTGAAGAAGTTTAATATTACCAAGGGGTGCGCACTTTGCAACAGTGATATGGAAAATGTTTTTTGGTTTATTAATGGTGTAGTGCTATGGTGAATGGGCTTGGCTCATACTAAGAATTCAATGAAGTTGGAAGGGAGAAATGACGAGCATTTATTGCACGTCACTCAAACTCCCATCGAGCCCATCACCCTAGTCATTCTTGCATTGTTTTGTCTCTGGTAGTTGTTGCTACTTCGCTTTGTTCGGTCGTGAAGGAAGTATACAGTCTTAGTTTTCTCCTCCCATAGTCTTTTCCAGGTATGGGTTTTCTTACTTTTCCATTCATGAGAGTTATTATGCCCTTTGAATCAAATTTTGGCTTTGGTTGCTCGTGGTCTGTGTGATTCTCAAGCTGTTATGATGTTTTGAACTGTGTATTGGTGTTTGCGTCCTTGGTTTTTTATGGTGGTTGTTCTGGACTGTTGGCATTTTTAAAAGAAATGGTCGCGATGCTCTTGTTGTGTGTAATCCTTCGCATAAAATTGTTGAATAAAGATTGCATTGCCTTCTTTGCCATGGATCTGTATTCGGGTTGGCCTCTCTGTTGAAATTGGTTATCATAGTCTGCTAAAGCTTGAGGCTTTGCGAATGCCCCACCTTTATCTCGATATTACTGGTCTCTGTGGTTAGTGTACACATGCCATATTTTGACCCTGTGGGTTTCAATGTGAACTGATGAAAGATTAAAGTATTTCGTGCCTTGTCTAGGCAAAACCCTGAGTTGTTAGCTTGCTTGCTATGACCTCACCATTGCTTGGTAAACATTACACAGTATGAAGATAATGCTACCTAGAAGTTGATGAAAGCATTATGCATGCTGTTTGGCCGGGCATGGGTTTATACTTGGTCACTCATTTTGCAGTGTTGTTAAAAGGGGTTGGCTTCATTTTTTTTTTTGTTGGAGGTTGCAGTTTGTTGTTTTGGAGATCCACACAGTCGAGGGCAATGTTGCATGTTATTGTTCTATGGTAAGTTATGAGAAGGAACCTACGGAATGAGTTGTCTTCACTATTCAAATACCAAACCCTATGGTCGAACCACCATTATTACCTTCCACTTGCTATCTTAAACCCTAAATATTACATTGATATCGTATTTACTCCAGTTCGATGGTTGATGTGAGCATTGTGAATCCTCGGTTACTTGGGCACGATTTTGTTGGGTCCTTTGTTTTGTAATTCTGGAAGATATCTATACCCATTTATTTATTTGAAGTTTGGGATCAAGGTATTGAATGTTATTTTGGTTCAATCGTTATGTTGATTATATAAAAGTGGCACCTCTGTGCGAAATGTTTGAGGCCTGAATAAGAGTTATAACATCCAGATTGATTGCATTGGACAATGTTTAAATAAATGATGGATATGAATTGTTGTAAACACTGTGCGTGTTCCTATTGGTTTTAAGGGACGCAACATTGGAGTTAATGTTATGGTCGTGGCTCAAAGGATATTATGGTTTCTTATAGTGATTGCAATGCTGTTCATTATGACTGTCATATAATGATTATGTGGATACAATGGTTGTTGTGATTAAATAATTCGGGGCATATATATTATTGTATAAAATAATTTGGATGCCATCAAGCAAATTTGTCATGAAAATACCAGTTGAATTATTTTTTGAAAAGGGAACATTGTTAAAACTTTGAAGGTCTGGTCATATATATGTTTTTATTGCATGTTTTGATTTATTGAATAGTATCCATATTGATTCCTTGTCATTCTATCATTTTTCACTAATTAAATTCCCCTCATAATCATGATTTCACTTATTGCATCCCTTTTTTGTGAAATAAATTTAAAAGGAAAAGTATGTGTAAACGCGACAAAGGGATAACACAACAAGGGTTGGTGACTGTTATTTTCATATTTTATTACACAATAATTTGTTTGATTAATTGCTGAACAATATTCGTGTATTAATCCCCTATCATTATACCACTTTTCAATAATTACACTCCCTCCATATTTCCCATGAACCCTATCACCCCCTGTTCACTTGGCAATTAATGAATGGTTTGTTATGGATGAATTTGCATGTATCTCATGTCAATTTTTGAGCGAAATTTTGATTCATGTAACCAGAGTGTCATGTATGGTTTATTAAGAGCTTCATTATTGATAAACTGTTGCTATATGATGATCTTTTTCAGTAGGGGCATCAATGGTAGAAATAACAAAGGCAGGGAAAATTGGAATCGAGGCCATATAAGGCCTAGATTTTCTATCCATTTTGACGTTGATCCTCAAGATTGAACCAATTGTTCTAAGTTGGGTTCTTTAATTGGATTAGTCATGGAATAGTGCAACCTCGAACAGAAATACCCCCTTTCTAGCCTCCTTAGAACATCCCTGGCATTCCCATTCCTCCACATGTGTCCTTGCAGCCGTAAGTCCCCACAAATGATGGATGGCAAGAGATCGTCAACCCACCTATCTCTCACCATCGTGGTTGGCCCACTATGTCATTTCCTTTTCCACCACATATCAATCCCAATGTCTATATTTCCTGTGTTGTTTCGCCAGTTCAATCTTCACATGCTAGTAAGAGACTAAAAATTGATATTCCCCAACTTTTGCAAGATAAAGGAAAAATAGTTACCTCCCCTTCTTATCCCTCCGATGATTCCTCAAAATCCGTGTCTTCCTGCATGCATTTGAAGGATGACTATTCTCATGTGATCAGTGAGATACAACCTCAAGGGTCTAATCAATCACATGCTACTTCTGAGAAATCTAAGGGAAACAACAATGAAAAAAGAAAATTTGCCTCACAAAGTGGCAAATATGGTTTTTAGATTATGTGTTTTTAGGATTTCAGTTGATGAAGACAATGCTTAGTGGTTTTCAGTATTTTTGGACAACAAGCTCTGTTTTGGTATTTTTTGGATAATGTGGATGATGTGGATATTTATATATTTTTTGGATATGATATAAATTATTTCTAATATTTAAATATCCAGTTTGAAAGATATTTAAGGGAGCTACAAGGGTGGCATATAGTCAAAATGATTGTCCTTTTTGTGTTATATTTTATGATTTGAAAGAAGGAAATGACGAGAGTCATAAGGGGTCCCACCTACCTAGTTATTATTAATTAAAGAACCTTAACTATATTATTATTATTTATTTCTCCTAAACTAATTAGTTAAGTTAAATCAACTTAACTAAAGAAAGTAGTTGAACTACAACTTATTTGGAAAGAATAAAAGATGAATGAGAAGAAGAGACAAGGAGAGAATAGAAGGAGAAATAAAGACCAAGGTTTGCTCTTTGGTTGCATGAGATAGTTTCATTTTTCATTCATTTCTGAGTTTATTCAAAGCCTAATTCTCTTTTTGACGGCAAGGTCTTAATGTAGACAACAAGGTTCAAGACTGAACCAAATTTTCCAGATGCTTGTTTTAGAGGTGTTGATCCATCCTTGATAGTTTGTGTATTCTTGTCTGTTTGTGAATTAAGTTTCATGGTTGATGAAGGATATCTTGTAGAATCAAAATGGCAGCAGTTTGTGGCAAGCTGATCCAGATTATAAATTTCAGTTTTACTTTATTGTCAGAGTCTTTTTGTATGGTGTTCATCGGGGATATCTAAATCAGACTTTGGTCCATTCCCTCGTAGGGGTTTTGTAAAGATAAGAACACTTTTGATATCTTAGAATGAAATAAAATCAGATTGCTATTCTATCTCATATATGTGTATTTGTGACTTGGCTACTTTTCGCTTTTTGATATCCATGCTTACTTTATCATAAAATCTGTGTTCATCACATGAACTTGTATAAATTATATTTTATATTGCAATATTCTTTCCATTAATAAATCAACCTCAATCCTAGTAATTAATACTTGTGGATTGGGAGAATATTTTGAGGCTATAAAACCCCGGGTGACATTCCTGACTATCTTGTCCTAGCCAGGCAAGATTAAAAAATGATTGAGTAAGGTAATCCATACCTTTCCCTCAACAATCACTTGTATAGGGACTACCCTCACAAGGGAAAAAGGATGAGGATTGTCCACAATATTTAGAAGGATAAAATAGTGGAAGACATGGGAGGAAACATGCCAAGGATTTATGCAGCCTTGGACAACAAGCAATAAGAGTATCAGTCCCCCATGATTGAAGTGGAAGGTAAGATTGATAACCAACCCATATCAATTTTAATTGATTTTGGAGCTAGCCATAGTTACATAAACTCTAACATTGTTGTAATATTTCACTTACAAATAAGTAATAATAGTAAATCTTGGTTAATTCAGTCGCCCACAGGGGCTAAGAGGAAAATCAATGAGTTGGTTCAGGATTGTCCAATAGACATGAATGGACTCGACACAAGGGTGGATGTGAACATCATACCATTGGGTTCATAGATTTTCTAATTGGAATGGATTGGTTGGAAAAACACCATGTTTTCCTAGAGTGTTACAATAAGACAATCACTTGTCTTGATGAAGAGGGGAAAAAAGTCAAGTTTAAAGGCATTCCAAGGGCTGTAGTTGTTAGAGAAATTTCAGCTATGTAGTTGAAAAAGAGTTTTAGGAATGGATGTAAAATTTTTGCAGCCCATATGGAAAAGGTAGCTAAAGATAAAATGGAAAGTATTGAAGTCCATCTAGTCTTGAAGGGTTTTGGATATGTTTTTAGGAGATTCCATGATTTCCACCAAAGAGAGACATTGATTTCTCCATTGATTTGGTGCCAGGAGCTTTCCATGCGTCCAAAACACCTTACAGGATGGGAACACCAGAATTGAAGGAGTTGTAGATGCAGCTTGGAGAACTGTTAAAAAAGGGGTATATACGCCTAACTATGTCACCTTGGGGTGCCCAAATTCTATTTTTGAAGAAGAAAGATGGAACCTTAAAGATGTGTATTGATTTCAGACAGCTGAATAAGGTCACCATAAAGAACAAGTGTCGTTTTCGACGGATTGATGATCTATTTGATCACCCGAAAGGTGCAATAATATTTTCCAATATTGACTTGAGATTATACTATCATCAAGTCAGAATAAAGGAAGAATATATCAACAAGACAACATTCAGGACAAGATTTGGGCATTGTGAATTCATGGTAGTGCCATTTGGGGTAACAAATGCACCAATTGTTTTCATGTTCCTAATGAATGGGGTATTCAGATAATACATGAACAAGTTTGTAATTATTTTCTTGGATGATATGAGAAGAGATTCTTTGATTTGCTGAAGTATGTGGGCTTCATAAAGGATGAGAAGGTCAAAATCCAAATTTTTATGAGTGGGATACCTTCTTTCTATAGTGACAAGATACACTATGATAACCCTAGGACTTTGTAGGAGACCATAAGGAGATAAAAATATGTTTATGAGCAGAGAAAAGGAAGGCTAGTCTTCTAAAAATCTTGGAATGACAAGATAAAGGGTAAAAAGGAGCAAGGGAATAAAGGTTTTAAGACACCCCTTTTCAGAAATAACTCCCAAGCAAATCAACAAGGGAAGTCATCCCAAATTGAACCTAGGATGGAAAAATTAATTCAAGAAAAGGCCAAGATAGTAGCCCATGAAGTTTCAGGGATGTGAGGGAGATCACTTGTATAAGGACTACTGTCACAAGGGGAAAATGACGAGGACTATCCACAATATTTAGAAGGATAAAATAGTGAAAGACATGGGAGGAAACATGCCAAGGATTTATGTAGCCTTGGACAACAAACAAGAAGAGTATCGGTCCCCCATGATTGAAGTGGAAGGTAAGATTGATAACCCCATATCAATTTTAATTGATTTTGGAACTAGCCATAGTTACATAAACTCTAACATTGTTGTAATATTTCACTTACAAATAAGTAAGCATAAGAAATCTTGGTTAGTTCAGTTGGCCACAAGGGCTAAGAGGAAAATCAATGAGCTGGTTAAGGATTGTTCAATAGACATAAACGGACTCGACACAAGGGTGGATGTGAACATCATACCATTGGGTTCATAGATTTTCTAATTGGCATGGATTGGTTGGAAAAACACCATGTATTCCTAGAGTGTTACAACGAGAAATTCACATGTCTTGATGAAGAGGGGAAACGAGGCAAGGTTAAAGGAATTTCAAGGGCTGTAGTTGTTAGAGAAATTTCAACTATGCAGTTGAAAAAGAGTTTTAGGAAGGGATGTAAAATTTTTGTAGCCCATATGGAAGAGGCAGCTAAAGATAAAATGGAAAGTATTGAAGACCATCTAGTCTTGAAGGGTTTTGGAGATGTTTTTGGGAGATTCCATGATTTCCACCAAAGAGATACATTGATTTCTCCATTGATTTGGTGCGAGGAGCTTCCCATGTGTCCAAAACACATTACAGGATAGGAACACTAGAATTGAAGGAGTTGCAGATGCAGCTTGAAGAACTGTTAAATAAGGGGTATATACGCCTAACTGTGTCACCTTGTGGCGACCCAATTATTTTTTTTTGAAGAAAGATGGAACCTTAAAGCTGTGTATTGATTTCAGACAACTGAATAAGGTCACCATAAAGAAAAAGTGTCGCTTGCCAAGGATTGATGATCTATTTGATCACATGAAAGGTGTAAGAATATTTTACAAGATTGACTTGAGATCAGGTTATCATCAAGTGAGAATAAAGGGAGAAGATATCAACAAGACAACATTCATGACAAGATATGGGAATTATGAATTCATGGTAGTGCCATTTGGGCTAACAAATGCACCAACTGTTTTCATGTGCCTAATGAATGGAGTATTCATAGAATACATGAACAAGTTTGTAATTATTTTCCTGGATGATATAGTCATATACTCAAAGATAGAAGAGGAGCATGGACAACATTTAAGAATGGTGTTAAAAGTTTTGAGAGAGCATAAGTTGTATGCCAAGCTAAGTAAATGCATCTTCTATCAAAAGAAGATTCATTACTTGGGTCATATTTTTTCAACAGATGGGATAATAGTTGATCCTGAGAAGATAGAGGCTATTATAGGATGACCAACACCAAGAAATGTTACAGAGGTAAGATCATTCATTGGTCTTGTAGGGTATTGCCAAATATTTATAAAAGGTTTTTCAATGATTTTGAGTCCCATTACTTTTTTGCAAAAGAAGGGAGTGAAATTTGAATGTAATTCTAAATGTGAAGAAAGCTTTCAACGACTGAAAGACATTTTGACCAGTGAGCCAATATTGAATATTGCGTACCCTGATGAAGACTTTTTTGTGTGCATGGATGCATGAAAGGAAGGGGTTGGTGGAGTCCTCACACAAAACGATTATGTGGTATGCTATAAGTCTTGAAAATTAAAAGAGCATTTGTTGTGAGAAATTTCACCCTGTAGACAAGTTGAACTCCCATTTGGACCAAGACCCATTCTTTGGTCCAAAGACAGAAAAAACTGAATGGTTACTACTTCCTTATATATCTAGTTCATTCACCTATAGATAGAATAAGGGAGACTTACCAGTTTCCTGAAGTTTGTCCTCCCTACTCCATCCTTTTTCCTCACTACTCCAATACCTTCAGTGATCAAAGAGAACTACAAAACAAGAGGAAGATAAACCTTTCTACTTCTACTAGATCTCGTTAGTTAAGAACTAGAACTATCTATACCCGATTTTACATAAGCATAGACATTATCATGAACATCATAATGAAAGGAGTAGGATAATTTGATATTAAATGGAAAGCCAAAAGAGGGCACTTACAAATCATGTTTGATGTTGCATATATCTTCTCCAACCTCTCTAGTCCAACATTTTCATGAATGTCTTGAGATCAAAATACTGATGCTACAACGAAATCTCCCTCTTTTTCCCATGGATGGCCTTGTTTATATAACATTTGAGAGGTTTAACCACCATAGAAAATGAAGAGAATGGTTGAGATATTCACTCCTTAGATTAGGATTTAGTGTTTTAATGGAGGGATTGTGGATGATTCGAGTGTATGAGTCATCCTTTGACCAAAACCATGCCAAAATACCTTAGGATTTTCCCTTAGAAAAAAGCGGATCAAGCTTAACTGCACTAACGCTCCCCTAGAGAATGCCACAAAGTGTTAGTAATGCTCCCCCACAATGCATTAGGGAGCGTTTATGCTCCCCATACATGGGTAGGGGGGTGTTAGTGGTCAAACAAGGCTAAAAAGTCATGGAAAGTGGTTAGGTTTCGACACTTTCTCAATGTTTTCTGATTCACCATGGCTTAGGGAACACAATCAACATGTAGTCATGGTGTCAACAGGTTGCGACGTCACTCAATAAAGTGCAATCAACACTTAGTAAGGTGCATACGACACCTGCGAAAGTGCATGCAACACTTAGTAAGGTGCATACAACACTTTATGACACTGAAGATGTGACATTTTGATGTGTAACAACATGAGAGGAATTATGATACCCATGATATAGAATTAGCATCCATTATTCATGTGCTAAAAACATAGAGACATTACTTCATGGGGAGGAAATTTGAGTTAAGGACAAACCACTGTGGTCTGAACCATTTGTTTGGACAACCCACATTAAATGTTTGACAAACTAGATGGCTCAAATTTCTTAGTGAGTATGACTTTGAAATTAAACACATCAAAGGAAAGAAGAATCAAGTGGTCGATGCACTTAGCAGAAGAGTGCATGAGATGAATTTGGAAACCATCAACATGTAGAAGATTGATTTGAAAGACAAAATTTTAGAAGCAACAGATTCATATCAGTACTATTTAAAAATAAAAGAAACATTACAACAAAAAATTAAACATTATGAGTTGGAAGAGGATGGAATCCTCATGTATAGAGGCAAAGTATATTTTCCAAATTCCAGAGAGATGAAAAATATAATGCTGAGAGAACTACACAATGTGCCATATGTTGGGCACCCAGGATATCAAAAATCCATTGCAGTTGTGAGTAGCCAATATTGTTGGCTCGAAATGAAGAAAAGAAGTGGCTAATTATATCGCTAGGTGTCTGGAGTGCCAGAAGGTAAAGGATATGCATAGACATCTAGGTGGACTGCTACAACCGTTTCCCATTCCTGAGTGGAAATATGAAGTAATCATCATTGATTTTATTGCCAAGCTACCTAGAACAATAAAGCAACACGATTCCATGATGGTAATGGTGGATAAATTGACTAAGGTTGCACATTTTATTACAATGAAGACTACTCATAAGGAAACCAATATTGCAGATATCTACATGAAATAAATTTCCATGCTACATGGAGTGCCCAAGGAGATAGTTTTAGATGGAGATCCCAAATTTACGTCCAATTTCTAGAGAGGTTTATTTAAAGGATTTGGGACAAATTTGAATCTCAGTACAACATATCACATATAATTATATGGGAAAATAGAGAGGACTAACATAGTAATTGAAGACATGCTTAGAATGTATGTGATGGACCAACCATCTAAGTGGGAAGACTATATTCATTTAATTGAATTCGCTTACAATAATGGGTACTAGACATCATTAAAAACGATCCCATTCGAAGCATTGTATGGCAGGAAGTGTAACATGCCAGTGAGATGGGATAACCCAACAGACATAGTTGTTATTGGGTAAGTTTTGTTAAAATAAATGGAAGAGAAAATGAAAAATATTAGGTAGAATTTAAAGGTTGGCTAGATCTGTTGATATTATGGTAGCTGGGGGAGGTATTTACCTCCACGTGTAAACCTGACGAGTATAGAATATTCCGGGAAGCAAGAAGAAACCGTAATTAGTCAGCTAATAATCCTAGAAGACAAGTTGGCTCAAGAGGATAACTTGTATTAGGTTATTAGCCTCCAAGAGAAGAAGTGGGCTAAAGAAAATATTATATACTAAGTAAATAAGCACCCAAAATGAGAAGTCGGTCGAGGCAATTTTCCAAATTTAGTATAAATATAGGAGGCCAGTCTTCATTTTGGCAGGCATTCTTAGAACTGCAGAAGCAACACTTGTCTGCACTGCAGTTGTCCAATTTGTGTGCAATTCTGGAGGAGAGATGCCGTTTCAGCTAGCAGATTTCGGTTTTGGCTTGGACTATCTCTTAGTTATGGGTTGGACTCTCTGATCATATCTTTTTTGGTGCGCTATCTTGTTTGCCTACCTAGCCTAGGGTTTTCTTCCATAATGATTCTCTGTCAAGGTTAAGGTGCTCGGGGGTGGCTTCGGCCTATGGTTTGGTGACAATAGTGATATTGTCTATGGTTAAACGAGCACATCCATCATATTCTAAAAGGTTATGGGACCACACCTCCTTCATTCAGTCTAACCACTGGAAGGTAGCATAGCCATAAGGATACTAAGCTCGTTGAAGAACTGCGGTTAGGGTTTCTAGCAGGAGCAGTTACCAAAGCACTGCTGCTAGGGTTACTAGCAGGTGCAGTTGCATAAACCCTAACCCTCTCGTTGAAGCACCTTAAGTGAAGGGATTGACCTAATTTCTGGATAGACTAGTGCACCCTAGCCTAGCGCATCTCCTGGTACTCTCTGCAAGCAAAAATGTCAAGTTTGAGTTTTTGGTCAAATCTAGGGTTGACCCAGTGAAGGCAACCATGACTTACTCTATGAAGTTAGAAAACAAGTTAGATGGGGATTCTAACTTTAGAGCGTGGAAGACAAGGATTGACCTCATCCTTGCCAAGAATAAAGTTCTAGATATCGTGAAAGGAAAGATCGTGGAACCAGAGTTTGAAGAAGGAAAATAGAAGGAACCGAAAAACGTTGCAGTTATGGAGAAGTTCAAAGACAGTGACATCAATGCCATGAGTATCATAGTGGAATCTATAAAAGACCACTTGATACCATACATCTCCCATCTTGACTCATCTAAGAAGATGTATTATGCCCTAACAAACCTCTTCTAAGTTAGAAACATCAGACAAGTAATGAGTCTGAAGAATGAGCTCCATGACATGAAGATGAATGATGATGACAACATAACATCATACTTTGTGAGGATATCTTAGTTAAGAGATCAACTACAAGCTATTGAAGAGATCATCTCGGAGAAGGAACTAGTAAATATAGTACTCAACGGTCTTCCCAAGACATGGGATGCATTTGCCGCAAGCATGAACACAAGGAAGGAGTATCCTACATTCGAAGAACTTTGGACTTGCTGTGCACAAGAAGAATCAAGGATTAGTGCAAAAGAGAAACCTCAAAAGAAATATGACGATCAAGCCTTCACAACAAGATTCAATAATTTCATGAACAAAAGGAAGTTTGGTTCAAGGAAGAAGCCAAATCAAGAGAAAGATATGTCAGAAATACAATGCTTCAACTGTCAAAAGTATGGTCACTACAAGAATCATTGTCCTGAGCTGAAGAAAAGGAAGGAGACACACGAAGCATCAGTTGCCGAAGAAAATGAACCTTCAAAGAAGATTAAGCAGGATGAAATAGACTTCTTCTTCTAAGACAAGGTAAACAACACTCTTCATAGTTCTTGTACATACCATGTTTTTCGTACATATCTTGCATATCTATTTTTTAGAAGATAATATGTTCAAAGAGAAACTATACTTATGGAAGAACAACAAGATAAGGATTGATACAAGTCAGACAATACACATGAAAGGATGAATTACATCAACAACCCCTGGTAACAATTCACTTAGAAGTTATTATCATAATAAATCTTGAAGAAACCTAGAACAAGTAAAGACAGAAAGAAGTCATCAATCAAGAGGAAATTGGAAAACGATTTGTGACACTTTGTAGAAGGAAATAAGGATGAAGACGGAAGCGTGGACTCTCCTAGATGGAGGGAGCCGATTATAATATCAAAAGAAGAACATGCATTCATGCACTAAGCAAGGATTAGGAGGGAGCTAATCCTAAATTATATGATTCATTGAATATGATGAAGTATCTATCCATGGTAGCAACCATGAAAAGCAACACGTGTTCAGTGTGACTTCAAAAGAAGTCTTCTTCAAGAAGCCTTAAAGTAATCCCTGGTTGTCCATCCACATCCATGATCCTATGATGAAAGAAAGAAGTTGGAATCTTCAGAGCATGGAATCTATAGAAAACTACATGAACTCAAGAGCTATAGAGAAACATGAGGAAGAACATGAAGATTCCAAGAGAGAAAGAAAAGACAGAACAACCAGTCAGTGTATCGAGACTACTAGCTTGATATGAACTCACTAAAAGCAATCAAGTAGAGGAACTGAAAGTTGCGATGAAGAACAATGTATGGAAGACTTATGAATGGAAGCATTGCAAGATCCAAAACTAGAGGTTCTCCCAGATGGAGGGAGAAGACTATGATGATTGTTTGTAAACCAAACATACCTCTACATGAGCTAGTATATCGTCCGCAATATCCATAGGTTGGAGTTTACATGTAGAGAAACCTCAAAGGCTTTGAGGTATACCAGAAAGAGACCCTTGTATGCAGATGGAAGAAGATCTTGCATGGATTCAAACAACTTGGTGCACAACCTTCAATACACAACATAAGTGTGGTGAAAATATTTCTATAACAAAGATATTGTATCAGAATGGTTACTCAGAAATCTAGGATGATGGATTGCTAATCCATGACAAACTCTCATAGATATGTTCCAGTTTGAGCCCTACCATGATGTTATGAGCTAGAAGGAAACAAAAGATGAATCCAACAATGATATACTACATTGATCAGAGCTATATAAAGCTTTTAGAGAAAACCAATGTTCCAGAAAGATCAAAGTACATTGAGATCAAGCATTACACTCTCCGTGATGAAGTCCAGAAAAGAGAAAGTGGTTCTCCAATATATATCTCCATAGATGAGCAGATAAGCATACATTTTGGTGAAGCCTCTGTCCAAGATGAAAAATTTTGTGTACTCAAGCTGGAGCTCGTGGAGACGACTTCCTTATTGAAAAAGGAAGAGATGACTCCCAGATTGGGAGGGAGCACTGATGTGTGACTGATTTATGGACAATCATTTTTCAAGTTCGAAAAATGGTTTAGGATGAGCATTTCCTTTCTAGTTCAGAAAGTGGTTTGAGATTTCTGACGGAAAGGCATTTTCCAATTCAGAAAATGGTCCAGATCGAACTGTCATTTTCGTAATCAAAATGGTTCGATGGATTGCTGATGTACCATATACAATGATTCCCCTTGTCGTTAACATAGGGAATGGTCTAGGACAATATCTCTTCTTGATGATCACTCTTAGTAGTGGTCAAGACAATTGGTTTTCCTTGCCGGACAATCATTCTTTTGAAGCTCACAGTTGTGAGTAGTTTAGAAGAATGGTCCGTTTTGGAGGTTGGTGCAGGACAGTCATTTCCTTTGGAAATGGTCTGGACAGTCATTCCCTAGGGCAGATTCATTCTCTCCAGACTGCACTTTGTTTAGTGTCGGAGGAATGGCCCAGATAGGTGAATGGTCTAGGTTCAACAATCAAGGACAAACATTCCCTAGGGAAGATTCATCCTCTCCAGGTTGCACTTTGTTTAGTGCCGGAGGAATGGCCCGGATAGGGAATGGTCCAGGCTCAAAAATTGGGACAATTACTCTTCCCTGCTTGAGAAGAATAGTCTAGATAGCTCATCATTGATGTTTTACCTTCTGAGGGCAGATGCTCTTCCATATCTCACAGATGTGAGTGGAAGAATGGCCCAGATGACTCAATTTATATCATAACAATGTTTTCTGTGCAGGTTGATATAAGATGATATGATTTTTATGGAGACTGTATGTCTCCGGACAGTAGATGTATACTATTGTGGTGGATGTGTTCCACTGATTGTGACTATATGTCACTGATCAAGTATCTGTGTGCTACTTGGTGTGGTAGTGTACCACTGGATAGTAGTTGTGTACTACTATGGATAGACACAATTGTGTTCTATTGAATAACATTGTTCTGATTGCCTTGAAGACTATCAGTAGTGTTGGAAAATGTTTAATCAACTAGATGGATGATCAATGGACAAATATTTCCTAGACGAAAAATGGTCCAGGACATTTATTCTTTCAGGACATATGTACAGATTAGAAGAATGGTTCTTGTGTCACTCTGTGGAGTGAGTGACTTATCCAGTATCATGTCTGATTACTCAGATGGAGTATGGTTTCAAGAGATGATGCAACTGATGACACTGATAGTGATGATAATGCTCATGATCTAGTCACGAGATAGTCTATACAACTATGTTGATGCTACCAGGTGAGTGGTATGTTTGTGCTCAAGACCATTACCTTCAATACCTCCCTAGCTAGGAGGGAGTGTTGATATTATGGTAGTTGCGGGAGGTATTTACCTCCACATGTAAACCCGACGAGAATAGAATATTCTGGGAAGAAAGAAGAAACCCTAATTAGTCGGCTAATAAGCCTAGAAGACAAGTCGACTGAAGAGGATAACTTGTATTAGGTTATTAGCATCCAAGAGAAGAAGTAAGCTAAAGAAAATATTATATACTAAGTAAATAGGCACCCATAATGAGAAGTCAGCCCAGGAAGTTTTCCAGATTTAGTATAAATACAGGAGGCCAGTGTTCATTCTGACAGGCATTCTTAGAACTGCAGAAGCAACACTTGTGTGCATTGCAGTTGGCCAGTTTGTGCCCAATTCTGGAGGAGAGCTGCTGTTGCAGCTGCTGCAACTAGCAGATATCGGTTTTGGCTTGGACTATCTTTTGGTTATGGTTTGGACTCTCTGATCAACTCTTGTTTGGTGCACTATCCTTGGAGAGAGAGGTGTGCTATCTTGTTTGGCTATCTAGCCTAGGGTTTGCTTCCAGAATGATTCTCTGTCAAGGTTAAGGTGCTCGGGGGTTCGCATCCATTAGAGTGCATAATGTATTTCATGTGTCCTTATTAAATAAATATGTGCCCGACCCTAACCACATAATTTATTAGACTGAGATCTAGGTAGAACACGAAGGATATTTCCGAGTGGAACTAGTGTGCATCCTGGATTGGAAAGTCAAAGTGCTCAAGAACAAAGCTATAGGCCTAGTGAAGGTCTAGTGGACCTACTATGGTCCTAAATATGCTAAATGGGAACTTGAGGAGGCCATGGAGGAAGAATACCCGTTATTTTTTGACAATTTTGAAGAAAACAAAAGCTAAAAATGCAAGACTCTATTTTTGGGAAGCTAAAGTTTCAGAACCACATCTCAAAGTACTAGCCAACCTACACCGGGGTCCCTGATAAAACAATGGTACAATTCGATTGACTAAGAGAAGTGAAGGGGGTACATTCCTTGGGCCAACTGGTTGAGAGGAACATGGGATTATGGTTGGAACTGCCGCTGGAGTTGTGAAATTGCAAAATTTTATTTTTCTAAGTATTGTGATGTAAATATGTATATGTATTTTCCATAGTGTTGAGTATCGAGGATGATGCACAACTATAGGAAGGGGGTAGTGTAACATCCCCACTATAATCCCCCATTTAATTAATGCATATTGTAGATATAATGTATGGTTGTGGCCAAGCAATGTAATATGCAAATTTTGTTTCTCAATTTTAATAAATAAAATGTGATGCCATCTGTTGGGGGACATGAACATAGTTTGGGGATTGATTAATCCACAAGAGAGGAGGGGTCTAGCAAGGAGGTTTTAATTCATGAGTTTAATTCCAAAATCCTTTTTCCCGATTTTAATGTTTTGAGTGAACCTTTTATTTTGTTGTTGAGTGTTCCCAAAGCCAAGAATTGAATACATGTAAGAGGGTGCGTGTGAGGAGTCACATCCCATAGTTATTGGGGGCATGGGGGAAAAGTAAAATCATCTTGTGGAAGAGTGTAAGTCAAGGAAAAGGGAAAAGGGGAGGAAATTTGCATGGCTAGAGGGGGGAAGTTTTAGACAATCAAGTTTTTGCATGAACATATAGCATACAACAAGAAGAAGTGTGTTGAAGCTAAAGCAACAATGGAGGGCGAATTATGGAGCATTTTTGGAGTGGAAGATTGAAGAAGCAAGTTGCCAAAATTGCATAATAAACAGGTTGTTGGGCTTGAAGAGAAAACTCATGTGTGAGTTGCATTGCAACAACAAGCTTGATGTTTTTGTTGTTGTTTTCATGGTAGTTTTCCTAGCAGTGAGTTCCCTTGAGTTCCTAGTAGTGAGATTCCTGGTTACTTGCGCTAGAGAGACTCTAATAAACAAATGAGATGCCCAATGGAATAAGATAAATGAAGGGGTACATTATTTGGGTTGGTTAGTTCGAGAGGAAGAGAGCTGGAGGAAATTCAGGGTGGATGTAGGAGAATGCCAATGGGTTGTGGGATTATCTAAGTTATGAGTGATAGTGAGAGACGCCCTCTTTTGTGGATTCCTAACCCAAAATCAGGGGTGAGTTACTGTTGATATATGGAACAACAATTCTATGGTTGGGTGGAAGGTCCGTACCAAGCAACTGGTTACACAACTGTTTTTAAAATATAGGTGTTTATCTATGTTTTTGAGTTATTTTATGAGTTAACTGTTGTGATTTTTACTCTGTGTATAAGAATGAATTATATGTTGTTGTAATGAATTTATTATCCACATTCATGTTAGTTATCATGTTGTAGCTGCATTTAAATAATAGTATCAACAAGTGGTTAAATTTGTGTGTCTTCTTGTAGATTGTAAGCTACAGGATATGGTAGTAGAATTTTTTCTTTATGTGTATTCTTCTAGTAATGTTCCTCAGTTAAGCTGGGGAATGTTACATATTTTCTAAAATTATATTCTCTATATACATGGTTTGTTTTTCAAGTATTAGGGTTAAGGAACACTACAATTGGTGTTACAACTCTTTCTCAACAACATGTCTCCAGATTTTAGCATTTTTTTTAAGGATAGAGACAATGGTTCTGCCATCTTTAAATAACACAGATTTTTAATTTGGTGGGTAAAATTATGGTCGAGGAAGGCATAAAAACAATTCATGTCACCTTTTTGGACACCCTTGTAACTTATGTTGGTACCCCTTTAAGGAGTATCGCATCAAACAACACATGTATACAAAATTGTCTTCCATGTACTTTATGGTATATTGGAATCCCTTTAGGCACACCTAAAACCATCCTTACATAAATCTGCGACCATCCTATTACTAAAGTACATTGAAAACAAAACCCGAGGAGATCACTCTCACGTACCAAGGTATCAGGTAGTATGGCTAAGGGTATGGTCTATCCTCCTTAGTTGGTGTCATGAATGATTAGGCCGAGTGCCACTGTTGGAAACCCTTCTGTATATCAGAGAGCGATAACACTTGACACTCCTCTGCCATTATGACTACTCCCCATACTCCATACTTATGCATTTTTCCAATCTTCTAGACCATTTCCATACTTACCCATTTCCATTTTCATTATCCATTTAGTTAATTTTCAAAATACCCATCACTTAGTCATTTCCATAATTTCTACGTTCATTTTCATAATTCATTTCCACGTTCATTTTCATAATTCATTTCCACGTTCATTTTCATAATTCATTTCCATTTTCCATTTCCACTTATTCATTTTAATTTCCACTTATTCATTTTCATTATTTCTACATCCATTTTTCATTTTCATCTTACATTATCATCTTACATTTTCATACTTACGTGATTTACCTCCCCAACACTTAGTCATTTTTTATGACTTACCACGTTTACTCTTTTTACACTAAGTATTCCATTGCAGATGCGAGACAACCTTCCTCTTCATTTACCTTTTTTCCCTATGTCTTGTGTCCCGCAACCCGCAATATCGCGACCCTCAATTTGCACAACCATATTTTGCATTACCCAAATTGCACCCTTCAAGACTTAGTCATTTTACTAAGTTTTACACTTGGTTTTTACTGAGTCCTATACTTAGTTTATTTTTTACTCTCATTTCAATGTTCCACTCTTAGTCTCACAACCCTCGTGACTTATCGCTTACATTACTTATCTTTTCTCACATCTCCCTACCCCTGTAACTTGCATCCCTACCTCATACTTACTCATTTTTACCTAGCTTTATCTCCTCACCTACCTCCTCTATTCCCGTAACTCTGCCATTTTTTAATATCATTTCATTTAAATACTACTTCTCTTTATTTTGGACACACCTCCCAATTACACATGGCAGTAAAGACCTATTATATGTGGACACGTGGCAACAAAGTGGATCTATGTAACACACCCATGGTGAGGCGCCAAAATTTCATTTTTCATAAGAAAATCAAAACCCCCATTCGAGGTCTCTATTCCATTTTTCTCCTCCACAGATTTTCAACCATGGTCTCCATTCTCAAAACCGAGCTTAGGACTGGCAGATATCCTCTCCCAATTTCTTTGGGTTCTTCCATCCATCTATACTCACATATGACCAGACTCCAAGACAACAGGTGCCAAGAAAACCACCACACGAATCCTCTGGAGTGGCAAATATCTGAGGTTCACAATCCAACACTGCGTGTCCTCAGAGATTTTGACGGCCCTAATTCACTTCGGGACTTCGGTGTTCGGTAGTTTCAAATGATCCAAAGTATTTTATCCCCGAAGTACTCTGCACCCAGAGTTACAAATCGAGTGCCACACGTCCCTCGTGATCGACGACTGTGATCTACTTCGAGACTTTAGCGTTCGAGAATTCTCATGCCTTTACTCTTCAATTCCTCTCGAGTGAGTTTCACTTGGAGTAAATCTCCAGTCTCCACGTGTTCCGACAACGGACAACTAGAATGATTCCTTACCTTCGGAGCTTCAGATGACTTCTCGTCAATGCTCCACTTCCTTTCCTCCAGAGTTCACATTTCCGGACTCCGCAATCTACTAACGTGTGTCCCTTTCATATTGACGGTCACGATTTACTTCGAGAGTTCGGGCTTCGGTAGTTTTCAACTCACGCGACCCGTTTTTCCTCCGAAGTGGCTATCTTCCGAAGTGGAAGATCTGTTGACACCTGTCCTTAGCTGACGGACGACTTAGATGAACTTCGACTCTCTGGCCTTCATAATTTCTTGTTGAACACACTCCCTTTTCTCCCGGAGTGACTTTCCTCCAAAATGACAGATCTTTTGCCATGTATCCCTTCTAACGGATGACTGTGATGACTTCGAGACTTCAACCTTCAAAAATCCTCATGCCTTCACACTTCGATTCTCCTGGAGTGACTTATCTCTGGAGTGTAGGATCTGAGGACACCTGTCTGTTTGGCTTGGACGACTCAGATCTACTTCGTCTCTTCGGGAGTTTTGCGATGCAAAATCCTCTTTTCTCCCGGAGTTGGTCAGTGTCGGGCTGACCACATCCTCAATCTGACGTTTTGAGGGTATCTACGCAACTCCAGAGATCTATGGCTCGTAAATTTCATTCAAGGGTCCCTTGGGTCCCAGTGTGTGTTGCTCCAAGATGTACACCTGGCAGCGCCGTCACTTGAAACATGGCCCTCGACATGATATCGATGTAATACACATGTCCCCACAATCAAACGGTCATGAGGGATCCTGAAGGGTCCTTATATCCACGGTCCACATTAACTTCAAGACTTCGGGGGTTTTTGTGTTACCAAACCTCTATCCTCCCAAAGTGGTCAATGCTAGGCTGACTATATCGTAGATATGACGGTCGAGATGGTTCCTGGGCATCCTCAGATCTATGACCTAGACCAAATTTGAGACTTTGGGGGATTCACCTCCTGTACAATGAATATGCTCAATTTGTTGGACCTGCGAAGTCCAAAGGGATTGAAGGGTTAACACCTGCGTTCCTTCTCCAGATTTGGAGATCGTGGAGAACTTCAACTTGTCCTGAACTAACCTCGTCCGTTCGTCTTCCTAACGAAAGGATATTCCTTTTCGATAATTGAATCTCACTATCCTTCCCGAGCTTAACCGACTTCTTCTTCCAGGAGACTCCGAATGACTGGGAGTGTCAACATGCAAACGTGAGGATATGACCAAGGTCAACAAATTCACAGTTTATTTATTTTAACTTGAGCCACCACAGGGCTCAGGCATTTACGTGTACATGCCAGAGAATTACTTATTTTATTAAATACACAATTAGGCATAATTGAAGGGATACATTATAACCATTAAGAAAGCATTCCCATCCCTGCAAAATTCATAGGATATCCAACTTAAATTCACAATTACTGCTTAAATACACAAGATAAGAGAATACTTATCTATTATAGGTTGTAGCCAACTAAATGACTATGGATTTTTGTCCTTCCACCCAACCATAGGCTCAGAGGAATTCATTCTTAGCGCTCTAGCCACCCCCATGCCAAGCCATGATATCACCAGGGAATTTATGCCAATTCTCATGGATCCTTTCTCTTTCACGTCTTCTGCGAGGTTTATCAGATGCTTCCTCAGCATCAAGCTCACGGCCTTCTGCTTAGGTCCCATTCTCTGCATACTCTCAGAGATATCCCTCTCTGTCACAGTCTCTATGGGTTTTTTAGATGCTTCCTCAGCATCAAGATTGTGGCCTTCGACTCGTTCTCCACTGGAGTGTTCCTCGCATTCTCCACTCTTCTCTTTACATACCCTTTCGTGCCTTGCATGCACATCCCTTCTATCCTGTTTCCTCCTGTCAGAAGGAAACCCATGTCATTCTGGGTCTGCCAGACTCTGTGGTACTTCAGGTTGACCTTCTGCAGTTAGACCATGCTTCCATTCATGGGGGTGGTTGAGGGTTCAACCACTGGTCCTTTTCTTATTAATTGTTCTCTTATCGTTTTCACATTCTTTCCTCTAGTGATATCATGGCTAGTACTTTCAAGGATTCACCCCCACAGTCAGTTATTGACAATTAAACAATAATACATTTACATTGTTCCCATGCCATAACATGGTAATCCTAATTAATGATTGATTACAAGTTGGGGGAAACAGGGGTGTTACAATCCCCTCCCCCTTAAACGAAACACCTTCCTTGGTGTTCTTTCTCAGTAACACCTGCCATGCCTTTCTCATTCGGCCACTTCAAATTTCTTGACCTTATTTCTTGGTCAGGTCCTTTTTCAGACTCTTAATCTTCATCACCTGCCTTCAATAATTCTTGGACAACAAGCACATTAATCATAGTCTCATGCGAAAACATTTTACTGTTGCATAAAATTTCCAGGAAAAAATTCATAATCTGGCACAATACTTATCTGCGCAGTTTTTGGATTTGTATCCACATGGTTGTCTTGTTATCTAGGCTCACTATTTTTCCTTGACATACCCATTGTGTGCACGATCCCAATCAATGGTTTACAAGAACTATCAGAGTCTCCTCTTCCTTGTGGTCACTCACTCTTCAGGCCCAGGCTCAAGCATCTCCTTCTCTGTTATGCAGTTCTTCGGGTGATCTATCTTGCCTTGCCAAGGTTTTCTCACACAGGAATAATCCTTGAGACTTTATCAAACCTCACAGTTGAGGCGTCCCTCAGACTTTCTCTACCGAGGCATCCCTCTGGCTTGTGTTACCTCAACACAACATATTCCAAGAGATCATGGGTTACCACAGGGTTCTCATGGCTTAGCAGTGGCCTCCTTCATGATTTTCAGATGGATAGCCTTCATCCATCCTTTATGGACATATATGTTCTTCTCACCTGTATCATAGGTATACAAAATTCATGAGACATCATTATAGTTCTAAATTTCAGAATTTTATTGCAAATTTGTCACCCACAAATTTTCCAATTTCTTGTTAAGCCCTAATATTGGCTCATTACCACTTAATTGGGGCATATTAGATTAGTAATGCTATTTTATTTATGTCGGATTTAGGCCATTAGTTGTAATTTATATTAGTAATGTTATTTTATTTATGTCGACTTTAGGCCATTAAACCTTCAAGTCTCCTATATATACCAAGGAGACATTTTCATTTTGAATCATCTTGGACTTGAACATTTAAGTGGGGTAAAAGGAGGTTGCCCCCTCGAAGAGGCTTATTATCTGAAATTATCTCTTTTTCAAGGCGTTGAGTACTTTTC
>SNQJ01S0002312.1:282745-317275 GCA_010110895.2 Picea sitchensis | reverse complement strand
TTGTACTTGAACATTTAAGTGGGGTAAAAGGAGGTTTCCCCCTCGAAGAGGCTTATTATCTGAAATTATCTCTTTTTCAAGGCGTTGAGTACTTTTCCTGAGGTTTTTCTATGCTATATTGATGTTTGGTTCTTAACATTTCTTCATTTATTTTCAGATCTGTTCCGCACGGAACCAGATTGACAAGCATGGGACTTTCCTCCCCACAACAATTTGGTTCAACATGCAATCTATCTTCCTTATGGTCTTACAACATTGCCATATCCAAGACTCTTTCTTCCTGCAAGTTATTCTTTACACAACCAAGCAAACTGTTAGTTTCTCATGTATATATGTGTGTGTGTGTGTGTGTGTGTGTGTGTGTGTGTTCTTACCACATTTAAAATTTCATCAAAGCCTTTCTTAACTTGTGCATTCTAACAGTTGCACCACATCTATATAAATATGGAAAAAAATCATCCCTTACCTATGCATCATTTCAACCTACCAAACCTTTCAAATGTAATTGAGATATTAATTGACTTTAATGAATGTGCCAACATTCGTGGCCACATTTTTATCCATTTCACCCTTGCATTGATTTCAAGTTTGCCACACTTTATGACAAGCACTCTTCCATGGTGTGCTGGAGCTTAGACAAGCTCTTCACCACATGGATTATTCATTCTTGTTCATTATTGCAGCCAGACTGTGCTTCCTGCTACAGGTTGGTCATGATCCCAGGTCGACACATATGAAACTATAATTTTCTCTTGAATGCACCCAAGAATTCTTTCCTCATTAGTAACCAAGGTTCCCACACTCATGGCCACCCAAATTTTCTTTCCTTTGACATCCATACAATGTAAGTAAATTTTTCGAAAGGTCCTCCTTCCTCAAGGGAAGGTCCATCATCTTCCCTTCATGCAAACATGCATTTCCTCGAAGTAATTCCATTCAATGTGGTAGCTATGAGCACCTTTATTCCCATAGAACCAATCCCCACGACCACAGTCTAGCGCAGAGTGCTAAACTATATCTTCCTTAACTGGCTCGGAGGAACTCCATTTTCTCTGCATGCGACCGAGAGCTGTGACCTTGTTTATATTCTTTTCAGGCGCTATCCTTTCAACTTTCGTTTCCAGGCACTATGATCCTGGCTAAATCCCTTGTCTACAAATCAATGGTGTAGATCTATCTTCCCCTGGATCCAATGGCTGCAAGGGATTGCAGAACCTCAACTAGCTCGCGGTTTAGTTCTCCTTCCGATATCTGCAATGAATACGGGCCGCCCGATCTATGATCGGATCCCAAACTAAAAACAACACTATATTGAATTTAAATTATGGGTACAGGTCTCGACGTTAACTCTTGTGTATATGCAATCTTTGCAATGATCGCGGGCCGTCGATCGATTTTAAACCACACGATTTCTAGATAATAATAATTCCAACACAAAAGTGTTTGACCGATAATTTAGATTGAGAATAGAGCTTCGATGTGCTAAATTCAACCACAGAACCCAATCACAATATGAGTTTTACGCGACATTACGTGTGGGTTCCTTGCAACTTCGCTAACTGATCTTTCACAGATTGGCGGTTCACAACGATTGTGGAATCCCAATATGCTTGCTCTTCATCGGAGAGTTCAATCTCCGCAATCTGAAAAGTGCTTGCTCGACTCTTTCTAATCGTGGTTGTTGATCTTCCACCCCGACGAGATCAACGACGTTGGTTGATTGCAGGTTGTGAACTAGCACATCCATTAATTTCACCTTTGCGCTCCATAATGATCCCTGACCGTCGATCTAATTGAATGATTGGTGTTTGATCCGTTAACTCCAGTGGATAGTGAAGTCGATTTGATGACTGCGATCGGTCTTCCCTCCGATGAACGACTCACATTCATCTCCTCTGTCAGGATCTTGGGTATCATGATTCGATCAGGGTTTTCTTCCTGAATCATACTCTACTTGGGTATCTGTGGCATACAACTGCCTTTCAAAAGTTTTGTGCATAATGTTAAGACAATAAAACATTTTCAGACATGTCCTAGCACATATTTATGCACTTCATCACATTATCCTTAATGTTTTCATGAGTGCAACATAAACAAATTTTGATTGTTTCTACAACAATACGACCATCATCACTATGTGCCAAATCATTTGCTTTAATCAGCATACCAACTCTCTCATCCCAGAAAAAACATAATACTCAACAAGAAAGGTGTTGAGGGCTCTCCCCTTCTTCCAATTCTTTCTACACCGCCTGGGAATTTTCAGCCCAACTGAGTTATCTCTAAGGCCCCACTTCCCTTTCTTAACATGGCTTCAACCAAGCCATTTCAATCAAACATACTCATTTATTCATTCATTAGTCTTCTATTCATTACATGATGCTTTCAAAATGTAATCTAGGATTCTTATATATATATATATAAGCTTGTATCTCACTACTTAGTTCTCAATAGTTATTAAGGTTGTGACTCTGACCTCCTGACAGAGTTTTTCACACAGTTCTTCCACAGGGAACTCCCTCAGCATGAAACTTTCTTATTACACGTCCATCACTATCTGTGATGGCCTCAACCTTGAGTTAGCTTTAGCTTTTTACCAAATATTCCATAAGGAATATAAACATGCATCTTTGTCATGCACCCAAATTATGTATCCATACGTATTCTGGTTTTGTTAACTTACATTCATGATGTACTTAACCATATGTATAATCAAAAGTTTGTGTGTATATGCCATGGGTATATTTCACAGCCTACATACATCTCTATTCTAAACTTATTCAACTCATGATTGTTCAAAATCATTCTCATGTGATCCTCAAGGCATAATCATTTGCCTCTTATCCTGAAAACAAACCATCCTTGCTCATTTACTCTTTCATCTATTTATACTCTCCTTTCCCGAGGGAATGGAGCGCATTCCCCTTGAGTTATCATTCAAAACAAAACTTTCATGACTCTTTAAAAATGGAGTCAACCATGCGTCTACAATATTCACTTAATCTTGGCAAGTGCAATTCTTGCCTTACATACCACTCATCAAGGCAGCCGTACTGTGCCTTTAGTATACATATATCCTTACATCATACATGTGAATTACTTTCACATTTAATATCATTCATACCTAACTGGTATTACTATCAAGCTTCATATCAAGAAGCTTCACAATGCATTAAATCCATGCACTCAAACATAAACACACACAAACCTAACCAAACATTCATCATGCAAGCTTATTGCTCAGACCCTTTCCATGTCATGCATGCATATGGTCATCTCAGACTTCCAAATCCTCCTCCAAGGATATTGCTTCCATCCTAATGATAAGCATCATAGGGACACTCACCACTGATTTTCCCTCTCAGTTGAGAGCTTGCAGTCATTCACACAAAATCCACATGGAAGTTGAATGAGACATAGTCATAACTATGTTCCCTTTTGATACGATAAAAACTAGCAAGGAAACACTCTTGCCTCAAGATCCGTGGAACATTACCCAACTTATAAATACAATTTGGGAAATTATAACCATGCCCAAGGTAATAGAATAAGCCAAACTAGCTTCCTACTATATCTATATGGCCACCATCCACCACTGGATGTCAATCTGACCCATTGGGCTTCTAGAAGTTCCCCAACACTTCCTTTACCACATTCAAGATCAACATTTAGTCAACCATTTTATCTTAGTTTTAACAATTTAATATCTAATACCATTTGGACTATTCCCTTTAGATCCCAAATACAATCTCGAATTATGTTACTTACTAAGTATCCTGGTTCAGAAATCCAAAGTATCTTTAGGTCAAGATTGGTCTTGACCATTACACCTAGAATTCTTCCTTCTATTCAACAACAGTCAGGGATGAAGTCCACTCTCCTCCTCCCATAATAAATCCAAGAGATTAGTTTCCTATCCACCAAGTAAGGGAGGCTGCTGTGATTTCTCACTCAATCACTCTATATTTCTATATCTTGATTTATCAACTTGATTAGAAAAACCCTGTCCAACAATTCGTGTACCTAGAAACAAAATTCGTTTCTCAATCCACTTTGAAACCCTAGAGCTGAGAATGCTCTCCCTTTTCAAGGAATGGTCACCATACTCATTCCTCTGATCGTGAGGGGTTATACACCTATACTAGGTTTAACCCTTCATTAAAGAAATAATCATTACTACTACTGATCCTTTCCATCCGTTCACATTGCAATTTTAGTTTAAATATTAGTGTTCTTCAGCATAATCCCATTCGTGTAGGATCAACTATCATTTCCAAAGAAATGCTAGGCTCCCTTTTTCACAGACTAGCATGATTCAATCTCGTTGGTTAAAATCCCAACTGTATTTTAAATCTGCATCCTTCTACTCAAGGAACTTATGCAGATGATTTATGTTTGGCAGTAATATTCTCCACAGGCTCATATTAGCCTTGGTAACCAAATTCTATGACTGTACAACAACACGTACAATTGCACAATGAAGTGAACTTCTTTATTTTGGAACATTAGCAACATACAGTTCCAATTTCCAAAACATATATCAACAATAAATGATCTCATTCCTCTCTTCAGTAGAGGTTTTCTAAGCCTCTTAGGAATGCGGTAAGATATGGTGTTACCCCTTAAAGTCCTCCAGAAATATTTTCATACGACTCGTGCATGATCCCAAGCAAGCCAAGTGTTGTGGTTGTGCTCTGATACCAATTTGTAACACACCCATGGCGAGGCATCAAAATTTCATTCTTCTTAAGAAAATCAAAATCCCCATTCAGGGTCTCTATTCCATTCTGCTCTTCCATAGCTTTTCAACCACAGTCTCCATGCTCGGAACCGAGCTCAGAGATGGATTATGTCCTCTCCCAAATTCTTCGAGTTCTTCCATCCATATATACTTGCATATGACCAGACACCAAGACAACAGGTGCTAAGACAACCACCGCATGAATCCTCTAGAGTGGAAAATCTCCGAAGTTCACAATTCGACGCCACATGTCCTCATATATTTTGACGACCCTGATTCACTTTGAGACTTCAGAGTTCAGGAGTTTTGAACGCTCCAAAGTATTTTCTCCTCGAAGTACTTTGTACCCGGAGTTACAGATCGAGTGCCACGCATCCCTTGTGATCGATGACTGTGATCTACTTTGGGACTTCGACATTCGAGAATTTTCATGCCTTTACTCTTCAATTCCTTCGGAGTGACTTTCACCCGGAGTAAATATCCGGTCTCCATGTGTTCTGAAAACGAATGTCTAGGATGATTCCTTACCTTTGGAGCTTCGGATGGCTTCTGGTCAATGATTCAATTCCTTTCCTCCGGAGTTCACACTTCCAAACTCCGCGATATGCTAACACGTGTCCCTTTCAGATCGACGGTCACGATTTACTTTGGGAGTTCTCAACTTCCACGACCCCATTTTCCTCCGAAGTGGTTATCTTTCGAAGTGGAAGATCAACTGACACCTGTCCTCAGCTGACAAATGACTCAGATGAACTCCGGCTCGTCGACCTTCAGGAGTTCTTATTCAATACACTCCCTTTTCTCCCGAAGTGACTTTCCTCCGAAATGCCAGATCTTCTACCACACTTCCCTTCAACGGATGATTGGGATGACTTCGAGACTCCGGTCTTCGGAAATCCTCATGCCTTCACACTTTGATTCTCCCAGAGTGACTTCTCTCCGGAGTGCAGGATCTGATGAAACCTATCCCTTTGGCTTGGACGACTCAGATCTTCGACTCTTTGTGAGTTTTGCAATGAGAAATCCTCTTTTCTCCCAGAGTCGGTTAGTGACGGGCTGACCACAACATCAATCTAACAGTTCGAGGGTATCTATGCGAAACCATAGATATACAACTCATAACTTCAGTTCAAGGGTCCCTTGGGTCCCAGTGTGTGCCGCTCCAAGAGGGACACCTGGAAGTGTTGTCACTCGACACATGGGACCCCACATGATCTCGACATAATACACATGTCCCCATGTCGAAGGGTCGTGAGGGATCCTGAAGGGTCCTTAGATCCACGGTCCACATTAACTTCGAGACTTTGAGATTTTGGGGGTTTTGGTGTTACCAAACCTCTGTCCTCCCGAAGTGGTCAATGTCAGGCTGACTATATCGTAGATCCGATGGTCGGGATAGTTCCCAAGCATCCTCAGATCTACGACCCAAATTAACTTCGAGACTTTGGGGGGTTCACCTCCTGTACAATGAATATGCTCAATTCACCGGACCCGCGAAGTCCAAAGGGCTCGAAGGGTTAACTCTCACATTCCTTCTCCAGATCTGACGATCGTGGAGAACTTCATCTCCTCCCAAACTAACCTCGTCCATTCATCTTCCTAACGAAAGGATCTTCCCTTTCGATACTTGAATCTCACTATCCTTCTTGAGCTTAACCGACTTCTTCTTCCAGGAGACTCCAAACAAATGGGAGTGTCGGCATGCACACGTGAGGCTATGCCCAAGGTCAACAAATTCACAATTTATTTATTTTAACTTGAGCCACCACACGTCTCAGGAATTTATGTGTACATGCCAGAGAATTCCTTATTTTCTTATATACACAATTAGGCAGAATTGAAGGGATACAATATAACCATTAAGCAAACATGCCCATCCTTGCAACATTCATAGGATATCCAACTTAAATTCACAGTTATCGCTTCAATACATAGGATACGAGAATACTTATCTATTACAAGTTGTAGCCAACTAACTGACTATTGGTGTTCGTCCTTCCACCCAACCATAGGCTCAAAGGCATTCATTCTTAGCGCTCTGGCTACCCCCATGCCGAGCCATGATATTACCAGGGAATTTATGTGAATTCTCATGGATCCTTTCTCTTTCACGTCTTCTGGGAGGTTTATCAGATGCTTACTCAACATCAAGCTCACGACCTTCTGCTCAGGTCCCATTCTTTGCATACTCTCAGAGATCTCCCTCTCTGTCATGGCCTCTACGAGGTTTTTCAGATGCTTCCTCAACATCAAGCTCGTGGCCTTCAGCTCGTTCTCCACTAGAGTGCTCCTCACATTCTCCACTCTTCTCTTTACATACCCTTGTGTTCCTTGCATGTACATACCTCCTATCCTATTTCCTCATGTCAGTATGGGTCTGTCGGACTCTGTGGTACTTTGAGATGACCTTTTGCAGCTAGACCATGCTTCCATTCATGGGGGTGGTTGAGGGTTCAACCACCAGTCCTTTTCTTATTAACTTACATTCTTTCCTCTAGTGATATCATGGCTAGTACTTTCAAGGCTTCACCCCGACAGTCAGTTATTGACAATTAAACAATAATACATTTACACTGTTCCCATGCCACAACATGGTAATCCTAATTAATGATTAATTACAAGTTGGGGGAAACAGGGGTGTTACAATCTACTCCCGAGTGACACATGTATGGATAGATATCAATGGACAGTGACTTGGCATGATGACTAGGTGATGATGTGGCGGTCAAAAGATACTTTGTACACAAGCTACACAAAATCCTATGGATTTCTCTAATGATTTCATAAATAACATGGAGATGAAATTTGTTCATAAAGAAGTCATGAGAACCCTCCCACAATGCATGTGGGATAAAGAAAGTTGAATTTGCAAATCGAACGCCTAGATTTAATGAGGATAGATCAACGATGATTGAGTCTCCATCTTCCGTAGCTCATAACTTTTGATCCCAATGTTTGATTTGAGAAAACAAGAGCTTGTTGAAAATTTAAAGAGATTAAGAAAAAAATGGAAGTGGTTTTAATGGCTGAAATATCAATTATCATTCCCTAAAAATTAAATTATAGTCGAGATTATTTGTGGGCTTGAAAACAAATTGATTTTGGAAAATGATTTATTTAAAAAAATTCTTGGGCTTCTAAAGTGGGTCCCAATCCCTTACTCCGTAAAGGAACACCATCCTTGGTGTTCTAGCATTCACATTATTAGCTTTATACAGTTAAAAAGAATGGGCATGTCACTTTCATGGCATCCTATGAGAAAGACAATAATAACCATCATAACAAAACAATAAACTGTACAACCATAAAATCTCAGGTCAAGACTTAAAACCAAAGTAACAATAGTAAGGAGTTTCAAAGTTTAATAGGAGGGATGATTAATTTTTTTCAAAATGAAGGGGGAATTGTTGTGGGTACAATAATTGGAAATACATTGGACGAAGTAGTTATCTCTGTTTATTATTCCCCTCCAAAGACTTAATTACACTTAATGGTGAAGATAAGCCCAAATAACCATAGGAATAAATTTTCAGTTATGGGTACCACCACGTGTTCTTGAATTAGAAAGATATTCCCATCAAGCACTAAACATCAGGTGACCAATAGACCATTTATTTGAGCCAATTTATGGGATTAATGATTCTTTATCTTTCAAGCCACATATAATTGTCTTTAGGAATAACCCGAGACTTTCACTCAGGGTGAATAAATTAGTTGCCTATGTGTGTTCTTCATATATCTTTTATCCGGCATTGCTTCATTTCCCGCGAGCATCCCTAGCCTTAATGAAGTTTCCTTAGTATCATATAAGCATCAACCAATTGCTAGTGACATTCCATAGCCCTAGTGGGTTTACTTGTACTTCCCGCACTTTTATAATGCTTTCAAGTTCCTATTTGTATTTCACATTTTGATCACCCTTTTAATTTGTGTATTAATATTTCATATGCAATGGGTGTATATGAAGTGGGGTGATATGAGAGTTGTTTTGATTTTCTTAGAAAATTACTCACTCCTAGAGTTTATCCTAAGGTTCTTCCCATCATCAATCATCCTAGGTATCAACGATTTTAATGTAAGGTGAATGAAGCTCAAAAGAAAATTCATGCAAGAAACCTAAGATTTGATGTGCAAGTGTTATAGATATGAATCCTTGGAAACACAGATGTTCCACCACAACTACAAAATCCAAGTCTAATGGTTAAGAACTCTGTAAATATTACCAAGTGTGATGCTTTTGTTGTAGGATGTTGACAATCATTAAAGTGCAACCTAAATGTTTTTTTTTTACAAAAACTAAGAGATTTTATATTAATAAATAATGTGTGGCCTAAGCACGCCAGGAATTACAAAATAACCAACATGTTTCTTCTTTAAATCCTTCATCCATAACAATCCTGCTACTAGCCTATATTTTCTTATATCTACTTGACCTTTACAAAAATTCAATACAATCCAAAATGTTTGTGTATATCTACGATAAAAGACACCTAGAATGCAGATAATTCTGTAATACATTAACTACCCGACTGATCGGTTTGAATAGGCTTGTCCTCTTCCATTTCTTCTTCATATGCTAGTTGGTTGAAGTCAAATTTGGAATGCACTACTGCTGGGGATGAATCAATGCTGGAGGCAGAGTCCACTAATATTGGAGGAGATGACACTATCTGTAGTTACAACTGTTCCACCTGGCTTCTAATGGTGTCCATTTCATCGTGTTGCTGGAACATGGCTTCACGTTGTTGAATTAGAATGTCTAGAATTTGATTGATTCGAGCTGAGAGGGAGTGGTAGTCTATTTGAAGTTTCCACACTTCTTGTTCTAGAATGTCCAAGGCGGAGACCAAGTTCTGAATGGTGGAGCTTCTTTGAGCCATTGCTGCAAATTTAACTTCCTGGGTCAGTTGTCTATACTGATATATATCTCCTCCTTGAATTCTCAGAGAGAGAATATATCATGAATTCCTATATGTTGAATGAACTTGAGATGCCAAACCTACTTCTTCCCATGCAACACTCTTCCCAATTTTCTGATAAGTATTAGCTATGTTACACTTTTGCAGATAATTCCTCCAATTTCCATTTACGGAGGTAACTGTAAGAACTCTGGTGCATACCCTAGCCTCGAGAATCCAAGGAAATCATGAAATATGAAGCCTTCTCCTCTGTGTAATGAATTTTTTTTTAACTTTGGAAATTATCAAGAAGGGAGTTCCTGATACATCCTTATATCATAAAATGTCATTGCTGCATACCTCAAATCCTACTCCCAACTGGATTTCATACTAAACCAATACCACCATATCTATGAATCAAGTGTCTTCCCATAAAGGGTTACTGCGTCCACATGTGAACCGAGATTCCCATTCACAGACATGATTGCTCGCAAACGTGGGGGATATACTGACCTAGCCTCTAACTCTGAATCCACTAAATTTGACTTCCCCTCCATCCTACTTGTAATGTACCATGTCCTAGATATCTCGCCTTGCTCGAGATGAGAATGCACGATGGAGAATTTAGAAGAATAACCATAAATTTGAAGGTGGTAATCCATGGGAGTTCGCCCCTCTATAACGCCACGGGGATTGTGACTTGACACCCGTGAGACATGCAAAATTTGAATTGTGTGGTTAATTTATTATGGAATTTGTTGATGGGACAAATTCCCATTTACACTTATGTCTCCTTTTGGGAGTGAAACTGCTATATTGGCGTGTGAGTCAACTAGGCAATTATTCTCCCTTTTAACATGAAAAAATGAAACCTTAGGAATACTTGCAATTTCAAGTTGGATTTTTTTGATAATATTGCTATATCGAGCATGAGGAGAAACCCCTTTTGATAAGGATCCGAATGGTATTGTTTGAATCCCCATAATGATTAGTTGTTGCAGTTGTAATCCCTTAGCTAATTTTACTCCTTTAAGAAGGGCATATTCTTCGGCTTGATTATTAGTCGCTTATCCCAAACTCCATGTATACTTTATTTCTTGATTTCCCCTCGGGTCAAGAATGACCCCTCCCACACCTACCACCTCTAAGCACAACCCAAATGTTACCAATGCCATTTTCCTAGTATTAATACCTCCCTACAAAACTTCTCATGGTTAAAGAAAGCAAACAAACTAGGAAAAAACAAGGAAATCCTAACTGTACAAGCCAAGAATAATAAACCAATCACTGTGATTGATACAACTAAAGTCAATAATATGAAATGAAATCAACTATCAAACTAAAATATCTCAAAGTTGTTTATTAAAAAACAATACTAAAATCTAAATCAAATTTTTTTAAACTTAAATTATTATTCCAAGAAAATTTTGATAAGAGACATGCCAGAACGTGAAAGAAAGGATAAAAAAAATTGTGAGATGTACTGAAAATAAAACCAAATTTCAAACCTTATGTAGCTTCACTATTCAGTTGATTCTCACAACTAACTTATGTTTATCTTTCATTCGTTTACGTGCTTCTCAATTAAGATTTCTTGAGGTGAAATTCCTTTCTAACAAGACTAAGATGTTCAACTAACATATCTTCTTTATTAAAAAAATGAATTGCAAGGAATTTAACTAGAAAACTCAAACAAAGACTAGAATATACTAAAATAAACATTAAACTATTCCAACAACTGTGAAATAAAATCAGTCATGAGAACCACATTAGTCGGGTATCAACGTAGGAAAGAGCAATTAGGTAATGAGTATTTTTCTTCACAATTGAATTTATTGAAAACCAATTATTATGTTGAAAGCTAAAATAACAAAAGGAAAGACTATGTTAAGCAAAACATAAACTTAAAACGAGAAATAACTATTCCTAACCCTACACTACACTATACTATACTTAGCCAAAAACGAGCTAGGTGTAGTCATAGTGCCAGTGTAACCATTCATGTAACTCCAATATTGCAATCATATGTTTGATAAAGACCATTAGCATAAGTTGGATTAGTCATAAACAAAAAATAGAAAGAATTATATCACTATAAATTTTATTCATCATGAGCAAGATAAAATTATTATTATTCACATGAAATTTTGCCTGGAAAGATTTCTCCAACCATGTTTCAATTCTATCTTGAAACCCATTATGTTTAACCTGAAATTGTTGAAGACAAAACATGGATGAATAACATATCTACTGAGAATCATGTAAAGAAATTCCAAGTACCGTATTTTGTGGATGAATATTAGTATTGATGGTATTATTGATCCTAGAAGACAAATCAAGATGGTGAGGCATAATCATTGAGTGAAATTGTAATGATTCAATCTCTTGGTAAGTCCTCCTGAGCTCATATTTCAAATTATCAATAGCTTGGTATGAATTAATTGGATCAAATAATGTACATAAATAACCTTTCACCAATACACATGATATATCCTCGGTACTCCCCCGGATGGGGTGCCAATTGGTAACTACATGGCATATGGTGTGCTGGCAGCAAGGGTAGTTAAGGCCCCTCACCGCCATCACCCTCCCCAATTCGATTGACATGCCTTGCATTTACACAGAGCAGAGCATAGAGCGTTGGGACGGTCCAACAAGTCTAATGGCATTTCAATTATGGTTTATGGGAACTGGTACGATGCCCACTACCCATAACACTTTAGCATTCATGGAATCCATTTCCATCACCTCACTCATCATCACACATGGATTTCCCCACTGCTGCTCTTATCTATGCTTTTCGTCCTTAATCCCTCATTCTCCCTTGGCTATCAACCTTTGGCTCTCCCAGACCTCTTTTCTTTTCATTCTATCCCTCCCAAGCATTTTCGATCTCTCCACTATGCACTCTTCTCTCCCCAGGCTTGGTTTCAGTATGATCTATGAGAGAGGCAAGCCCAAGCGTGGGATGAACTACTACAACCAAGTAGGCAGACACTGACGCACTAAACACGTGGCTCTCCATCCCTTTCTAATAACAAACCCAACCCATTCTCCCCATTATGATCATAAGTGGGACATGGAAGCCCAGGCAGAACCTCATTCGCCTATCCCATAGCCCAATTGTGGAGGTTGCATAGTGGAGGAGGAGATTCCTCCTCACTGGGAGGAGATTCCTCATCACTTGCAGGATGATGGTGGTGAACAGACGACAAAAGCAGGCACCAAGGAGTTGGTCATGATAGACTATCCGGTAGAGGAGGAGCTTCCTTCTCTGTTGCCGGATTGCTGCAAAAATTCCACCAAACCCAACGTGGTAGACCCAAAAATCAATTGGGGTGAATTCTGGCATGAGAGAGAAGGACATGAATCACCCAAAGAGCCAATGAAACAAGCCCTGGATAGTCACAGCTTTCCCAAATCGTGAAGGCTCACAGAGGAACACATGGCCCTCATTTTCGAGATGAGGAGGGACCTAGCCAAGAAGATGTATAACTAGAGCCTCCTCAGCAAGCGAATGGATTTCCTGTTTTATTCCTTATCAGGAAAGCCCACAAAGAGTCATTGTCTGACTTGATACCAACCTTATTCCTTCATGGTCAGCTAGGACGAAAGCCCAAGTTCGCCTCATGTTTAGATTCTCTATTGTTATTTTTTTGGTCTTAGATGTTTTATTTTTTTTGTTGCCATGAAACTCTATTGCAGACCGTCTGTTCTATTTTGCATGGATATGGTAGAACAGGTGGAAAGCCTTTACAGTTTTCAGACATCTGTTATTTTCTATGCACAGTGCCACCTATGCACATTAGTGTCCATGCACAATGCCACATGTTCTGGTTTCCACACCCGTGGTAGAACAGACGACGAGTCTTGATGTAATATTTTGACAAGTGTCGCTTTTGATGGCATAAGGTAATATAATTTATTTTTTATTTAAAAAAAGATATATCATCGGTACTAAGACATTCAAAATGCCAATATAACCTGGAAAATAACTGCAATCCTACATTCATATTATCAACAAAAATTGGAGAAAGAATAAACTAATGAAAGAAATAATAAAATCTGAATTTCCATTTACAACAAACAAAATATTAACATTAC
The DNA here is from genome assembly GCA_010110895.2 of Picea sitchensis. NCBI lineage: Eukaryota > Viridiplantae > Streptophyta > Pinopsida > Pinales > Pinaceae > Picea > Picea sitchensis. Next base: position 303,532 of record SNQJ01S0002312.1, on the reverse strand, counting down.
TATACAATGGAAACCTCTTCAAGAATGATTCTTCCAACCAAGTATCAATTGTGTCATTAAAATTAAATTAAAAGTCTTTTAATGATTGTGAAGGGTTTAAGGGAAAAGTACATATATCACCAGTATAATGAATCATTGATTCAGAATTGTATTTGTGCATGAATGTTCTTTGTACATAAATGTGATCATGGTTTGATTGAGAAGCAACAAAATGAGATTTTGTTATAACTATTTCCTTACTGTGAAATGTCTCATTTTGCAGTGTAGATTCCTTTTTGGAATTGATAACATGAGAACTTAACGTAACTATCACCATGGGGTGAAGTGCCTCGGTGTAATCAATAACCAATGGATAATAAAAAATGACTTCGTTATCTTTCAAATCAGAGAACGAGGTAAAATGACATGCATCATTAGATAAACAATGTAAATATGCGGGAGATTTGTCAATACCATCCATGAAATGATCATTTTCTTCCTGATCATCCCGAGATGAATTAATTGAAAATTCATAATTCTTATGATGTGTAACAATTTCTTTTCCATCTAAATGTAAATCAATCCATAAAGTAGTTTCAACAAGAGACTCAAAATAATTACCATCATTATTGGATGAATTAGAAAAATATTCATGTAGTTTGTGAATACTTTCCATGGAATGAAAATTTTCTACCTCATAGTCCTGAACCAAGTCATAGGAAAGTTCATTATTTCTATGATTTATAGCAATTTCTTTTTCATATGAATACGATTCTACCCATAAAGGATTTTCAACATGAAAATGAAGAGAATTACAATTATATGGATTGAGATCATTAAACAGACCTGTATAAAAAGAGAAATAGCTTTCAAAGCATATATAATAAAAGGCTTTCCTTTGGATTACAAGATCTTCATTAAATTGCTCTAGATCATTTTCTAAGGAAACATTTTCATGTAAAATCTAATAAGAAAATAACCTTTGTAAATGGGAAACTTGTTCAAGATTAAAAGAAGAAAATGGGATATCAACACCATTGTTAATATCATCAAAATATTTCACATGAGTTAATCGTATAGGGCTCATTTCTATTAAAATTTCTTAAACACGAGTAGCATTAAAAGGCGTTTCATGGCAATTTGAAACAATTTCAAAATTATCATTTGTATCTTCAGATACATCCCCAAGATCCTAAAACTTTGTATCATAAAACTCTAACCTGTGTGATTGAATAACAATTTCATTATCATTAATAGACACATATGAATTAGACCTAGAATCAAAGTTAACTAATGGACTGATGTTTTCAGTAAGGTGCATATCATAAGACAATCCAATTTCATGTTTATCACTAATTTTTTGTTTATGTGTGGAAGGAAGAAAACAAAGATCAAGAAAACGTTCCATCAAATCTCTTCTAGATGGTTTATCATCTAGAAGAAATCTATAAAAGATTGACAATAATATGGAAAATAAATATTCAATGGACTCAACTTCTAACTTTTGCAGATCTTCAAGTTCCAAACACAACTCTTCATAATAATAATTCTAATGAGCATCTAAAAATAATTTCATGAACTGTTTCCATGTGTGTATAGATTTGGCAGGAAATACCTAGAACCAACTCTTGATTCTTCCCCTTAATGTGAGAATAAATAGTCTACATACTTCAATATCATTAGATACAAAAATAAAATTGCATCCGTGATTAAAATGGGAAATATGATCAAACGCAAAAAAATCACCCTCACCATCAAATTTCAACTTTGACAAGCAAATGACTATCTTTTTGGAAATGCTCCCAATAGGCCTGGGTGAACTAAAAGCATGTTCCAACACAGAAATACAAATAGGAGCTATTTTTAATTAAATGCAATCAAAGACAAACTTTGGAGGGTTAATTTTTCATGCCCTCCTTCTAGCATGTTGATGGTCATAAAAATTCTACCGATAACAAGGGAGGATCGCCCGGGTGAACTAAAAGCATGTTCCAACATAGAGATAGAAATAGGAGCTATTTTTAATTAAATGAAATCAAAGACAAACTTTGGAGGTTTAGTTTTTCAGGCCCTCCTTCTATCACCAAAATTGTTGATAGTCAGAAAAATTCTACCAACAACAAGGGAGGGTCGCCCATTGGCAAGTCCCAATCATAATCACTCTCATTTGGGGTAGCAATCTCCACCTATATGTGGAACCGATTTCCACCTAAAGAATGAAATTGATTTAATATCAATCAAACCAACCTCATATGTGTTAAAATATCTAAATACCTAACTAACTATATTTCCTAAGCTAATTATACTAGTATTAATAAATACTAAATCTAACTATTATATCCTAGATAACTAGCATAAAATATATTAAAATCATACATGAGATTAAATAATTTATGATTGAATATAAGGAAATAATTCACTTATTCAACAATATACTAAGCACGCATACATATATGGTTATTTTTTTAATAAATAATTATTCGGAAAATTACAACAAATGTACTCTCATATCTAATATATGATCAAATTGAAGAATTTGGCTAAATTTTGAAAATAGTTTCACATGAAAAACATGAATGATAAATTTGTATAATACACAGTAATGTAGAAAAAATACAACCTTACATTCACTTGAGCATATTTCTCCAAAAATATCCAGGCCTTCACTTTATTATCAAAGCTGATAAAAAAATGTATAGTTTCGATACAAAGTTGCAACCACAAATTTGTTATTTATGGCATGAAGTCCTACTAGTAATAATTACTGATAGCAAAACTCTTCCCACTAGACAAAACCCCTCTCTTTCTCTTGATAAAAATATGCAAGAAAAATACAAGGGATTTCAGACTCTTCCTCCCTTTTAGCCTGATAGAAATACACAAGTAGAATCTCAGAAGTCCCATCCTCCTGGAAAGAAAATCCAACCTCTTCTTCCTCGAAAGAGCCCCCTTTTAAACTATTTTTCTCAGTACATTACATTCTATTCCTTCTATTTCTGGATAACCATAAAGACCAAATAAAATAAATTAAAAAATAATAAAACTAAATAAATAAAAATAAAACAAGTGGATTAATGATTGGAACAAAAACCACTTAGTGCATTAAAAGTAAACTACACACGAATCTATCACAAATAATAAATGTAATTAAAGTCAAAGCAAAAACAAAATACCAAAACTTAGATATCCAATCCAACACTAAAACATGCAAAACTAGAGAAAATGAGAGAGCCAATAATAACCATCACAACACAATAGTAAACTGTACAACCATAAAATCTCAAGTCAAGACTTAAAACTAAAGTAACAATAGTAAGCAGTTTCAAAGTTTCCTAGGGGGGACACTTAATTTTGTTCAAAACAAAGGGGGAATTGTTGTGGGCACAACAAGCTGGAACAATTATGTTGTTCCTAAGGGTGGAAATGAAGAAGACAAAACCCCTACCATCTCTGGAGAAAAGACAATGTTATGGCATCAAATACTGGGACATATTTGAGAGAAGGGCCTTCGAGAATTACATGGAGTAAACTCCAGAAAGGCATACTCCACCTGATTTTTTTTCTAGTTTTTCTTTATCTATTATTGATGATGATCCTACAACTGTTAGGGAGGCAATGTATTTAGAGGATATTAAACTCCGGAATAAGGCCATGGTTGAAGAAATGGTTTCCTTGGATAAGAATGAGGATTGGGATCTAGTTGAGTTTCGAGCTGGAAGAAAACTTATTGGTAGGAAATGGGTGTTCAAGAAGAAATTAAATGTAGAAGGTAAAGAAGATAAATACAAAGCTCACTTAGTAGTAAAGGGATATTCCTAGCTGGAGGGAATTGATTTTGGTGAATTTCTTTGTCTTGTTTCTAAATTAACTTCAATTAGATTTCTTTTGTCTATTGCTGCTAACTTTTGATCTTGAAGTAGAGCAAATGGATCCAAAGACAACATTCTTGCATGGGGATCTTGAAGAATAAATCTACATGAAAGAACCAAGGTTTTGCAATGAAGGGAAATAAAGAGTTGGTTTGCATAATGCAAAGGTCCATGTATGTATTAAAATAATCTCCAAGAATGTGGTATCAAAAGTTTGATGCTTACATATTAGGGCTTGGTTGCTCGAGAAGCAAATCTAATCACTGTGTGTATTCCAATATAGTTGGCGATCATTTTATTTATGTGGTCTTCTATGTTGATGATATGTTGCTAATAGGAAATATCAAGGAAATCATCAAGGATGTCAAAACTCGGCTGTCTTCTGAATTTTATATGAAAGATCTTGGTGCTACAAATTTTATTTTGGGCATGGAAATTAAAAGAGTTTGAGAAAACATGAAACTCTGGTTGAATCAAAGGAAATTTGTTGAGACAATATTGCAAAGATTTATTATGAAGGAATTCAAACTGGTCAAGGTCCCTATTCCTATAGGCGTAAATTTGTCTACAAATTAGTGTCCCAAGACACATGAAGATGAAGAGAACATGTTCCATGTTCTCTATGCTAGTGTTTTTGGCAGTTTGATGTACGTAATGGTATGTACTAGCCTAGACACTGCCCATGTAGTGGGAGTTTTAAGCAAGTATATGCCAAAACCATGGAAGGACCATTGGACAACTGTAAAGAGGGGTTTTAGGTATTTGCATGGCACTATAGATCATGCAATTTTTTAACAAGGAAGACCTGAACCAAACAGAGTGTTAGATGTACGTGACTTTGTTGATGCAAATTGGGTTGGAGATCTGGATCACATAATATCTACAAGTGGCTATGCGTTTAACGTATTTGGAGGAGTAATTAATTGGATGAGCAAGAGACAAGTTGTAGTTGCACTCTCAAATACATAAGTTGAATACATGTTAGCCACCTGTGCATGTAAGGAATCTATATGGTTATAGATATTTTGTTGAGGTATTAGGTTTGTACAACAAGCTAAAAGGATAGCTAGTGATAGTCATAGTGCAATATTTTTGGAAACGAACCCTGCTTATCATTCTAAAACGAATCATATTGATGTCCAGTACCACTTTGTGAGAGACATGGTTGAAGACAAGAAGGTCTTGTTGGTGAAGGTTGACACTTCGAAGAATGTTGCAGACTCATTGATGAAGTCTGTTAGTATTGAGTGTTGATGTTTGGACAACATCGAGAAGACATTCTCTTATATTAATAATTAATAATATAATTATTGATTATTAAATACTAGATATAATAAGTAAATGATAATAATAAATAGTTATTGATTATCCAAGGGACACATCCTTTCATGGATGGTCACCATATGTTTTCTATATATGGAACACTCATCATTTAAATAATAGATCGATCATATCTCATATGAAAAAAAACAACATGGTATCAGAGCAAGACTGGGCTTGACTCCTTCACAGGAGGGCCCACGAAAATGAGAGTAGAGTAAAATGTTGGGAGTGTTAAATTTATGGGCTTGTTACAATATCTATGTACAACATACTTACTTTTTACTCCTACCTAAATTATAGAAGAATTCCATAAATTATTGTGGGCAGTAATTTCTAGTAAAAATGTCTAATTACCTAAATATGAGGAATGCATTGCATATTTACTTCTACCTATATTTATGCAAAGAATCACATGAATTATGGAGGAACAATTTAACTAAGTCAAATACTATGTGGATGGATTATAACCAAATTAATCTTTGGGTGTTTATGGGAGGTATTCTCCAATTATTTATAAGAAAGAAAATTTAATTTAATTTTCAAAGAGACATGTCTTTTTGGATCAAACTAATATTACTATAAAAAGACACTCGAAAGACACAACAATAGACACATATTTTTTTCTCTCTCACACGTGGGAAGTGATCTAAGATCGAAGTTTCTAAGAAGTTGAAATTTTCCGAGTTACTTAGTGATGCTCTAGATTTTACTAAAGTAATATCGTATATCATTGGAAGAAATTACCACTTGCAGAAAATTGTGCTTGTCTAATTTAACAATAGAAAATCAACATGGTTAGCCGTATGGCATCGAGTATATGATGGATGTGTGTTGGTATCCGTATGAAATCAAGTATATGATGGATGTGTGTTGGTCATAGTATAATACGTATCATTTAGAGGGTCATTGTATATAGTTGTGTACAAGATAAATTGATCTCCTCTAGGAGATGATTTTTGTTGCTCTTATTTCTTGTTCCGAGAAGGTCACATGTAATAGCTCTGAGAAGGAGCCATAATTATGTTCGCAGGAGGCAGACATGGAGGGAAAGAAATTCCAACATGATATCAAGGAGATACATTTCCATACATGATTCTCAGAGATAGGAAGTCTCTAAGAGCAATGTACCTCCCAGTACAGGACCATGCCAAATAGCAGAGACAGTTCTAGTGATCATGGATATAGCCAGTCAAGACTGATTGTAACAAAAATATGGTGATATATCCAAGTAGAGGAGGTTGTTATACATCTAGAGGGATAATATATTGAGTTACCTATAGAGAATGAGGAAGAGATACCTTCGATGTTAGAGGGAGAAGAGATAGAGGAGAATTCACCTCCAACTCTAGAGGGAGTGTTAATGTTTGAGGAAACATCATGAGACATTATCCCCAGAGGGTCTTGTGTGGACTAGTAGGGGGGAATGTAGAATTCATACTGACATGCCTAATATGGTGAGATGAAGGAACCGAGACATTGGTTTCACAAGGAAACCTCGATATGTCTTGTGAGACATTGATTCCATGAGGGAATCTCGATATGTCTTAGACATTGGTTCCATGATGAAACCTCTTTATGTCAAATATGGTCCAATATGACATTACCTTTCAGAGGGAGACAATTGAGCCTATTGATCAAATTGGTCTCATTGATCCTGTAGCTCCAATTAATGTTCCCAGAGATATTGCAATAGGTCAAAAGAGACCTACATGGGCTTGTTAGACTCTGCAAGAAGAAGAAGGACATGCAACTCCTCATGGTACCTTCTGAGTGAGAAAGAGACCTCATAGATATTCATGATATGCCACAACAATGAGCCACATCATTCATTTTGAGCCTTCCTATTATGTGGAGGCAACTAGTCATCCAATATGGAGAGATGTCATGGTGGAGGAGTATCAGTCCATCATGAAGAATGATGTGTGGGATATTGTTTCAAGACCCGAGGGGAAGTCTGTAGTGACTTCCAAATGGATTTATAACATCAAACACACAATTGACGGGAGCATCAAGAGGCACAAAATGAGATTTTTTGCTAGAGGATTTTCTCAGGTGGGGGGAATAGATTATGAGGAGACATTTTCTCTTGTTTCTCGATACACTTCTATCCGGATGACTATTTCCCCTGCAACATCCATGGGTTGGAGAGTACATTAAATGGATGTGAAGACAACCTTTCTCAATGGAGATATTGAGAAAGGAGTATACATCGAGCGACCAAATGGTTTCGTGATACATGAGAAGGAGTCTCATGTGTGAAGGTTGAAGAAGGCCCTACATGGACTCAAGCAGACACCTCGATCTTGGTATGCGAGGATTGATGGGCACCTGATGAGTTTGGGATTCAAAAAAAGTGTTTGTGATCCCAACTTGTACTACAAGAATGTTAATGGTGAGTCCTTGATTTTGGTCCTCTACATTGATTATTTATTCCTCACTGGTAAAGAGAGCCTTATTTTTGAATGCAAGTATGCGTTGGCCTCTGAGTTTGAGATGAAGGACCTTGGTATGATGCACTACTACTTGGGACTAGAGGTGTGGTAGAGACATGATGAGATATTCTTGAGTCAGGGGAAGTACACAATTAAGACATTGAAGAAGTTTGGGATGTTGAACTGGAAGCCCATGGCTACACCAATGGTGACAAATATGAATAAACTAAGTGTGTCTTATTTCGATTCTGATGAAATTGATTTGACTCTATACAAACAACTGATTGGATCATTGATGTATCTAGTTAATACCAGACCAAATATTTGTTATGCAACGAGTACACTTATCCAGTTTATGATTCAGCGGAGACAAACACACTGGATTGTTGCGAAGCGTGTGTTGAGATACCCACGAGGCATAGTTGAGATACCTCTGTGTGTTGCTTCACTTTGGGATCTGCAATGGTTTCCTGGTGTAGCAGGAAACAAACTTCTATGGCCTTGAGCACCGCAGAAGCATAGTACATTGCATTCAATGTGGAAATCTGCGAATCAATGTGGCTTTGAAAGCTCCTTGCAGATTTATTTGGACATGTGCTTGATTCCACTATTATTCCGAGACATGGTGCAGAGGAAGGAAGTACTAGTGAAGTACCTTCCTATAGATGAGAAATTTGTTGATGTTATTACCAAACTAGGACGAAGTTCGAGTACTTCTGTGATAGAATTGGCATGGCAAAGACTGCCTCCCTCGCTGAGAGGGAGTGTTGATGTTTGTAGCTTCCTGAGACATTCTCCAAATCATACTCCTTTGTGACTGAGTTGAGTTTATTTGTGAGGACACTTATCCGAGAAGGGATAATTGGGACACTTATTCGAGAAGGGATAAGTGGGTTTGGGCTTATCCAAGAAGGGATAAGTGTGTTGATCTGTGAGGACACTTATCCGAGAAGGGATAGCCCAACATCCCTTATGGAGAGCACACAAGGACACGTCCCATGTGGAGAGCACATGAGGACATGTCAATGGAGTTGACCTTGATGTCACACACTATGGGGAGTTGACCCCAGTGTTTCTAGAGGGAGTAGCCTCTAGAAGTCCACATGGGAGTGCCATGTGTGGCAGAAATTCTCCATATCGTACTCCTCTATGAACTGCGTTGAGTTGATATGTGAGGACACTTATCCAAGAAGGGATATGTGGGACACTTATTCAAGAAGGGATAAGTGGGTTTGGGATTATATCCCAACGTCCCTTGTGGAGAGCACATGAGGACAAGTCCCTTGTGGAGAGAACATGAGGACATGTCAAAGGAGTTTACCTTGATGTTACACACTATGGGGAGTTGACCCTAGTGTTTCTAGAGGGAGTAGCCTCTATAATTCCACATGGGAGTGCCATGTGTGACAGACCTTTTTATACTACAATGGTTGTGTACAACTGGTAGAGACTGTGTGTCTCTGGAGAGTAGTTGTGTACTACTACAGTGGTTGTGTATCACTGACAGTGACTGTATGTCACTAGACAATAGTTGTGTGCTACTAGAAGTGGTTGTGTACCACAAGATAATAGTTGTGTACTACTATGGAAAGATACCTCCCTATCTAAGAGGGAGTGTTGATGTTTCAGCATCAGGAAAACCTTCTCCTAGATTTGGCTGTGGACCAAGGGAGATATGATACATTTATCATAAAGGTGCACTTGTGGGAAATGGGCCCATGCGTAGTCCTTCCTTGATCATGACAAGGAACAATATGGACTCAAGGTGCTTGAAGTGCTTTCCACGTGTCAATTAGCATCAAGATGGCATTCACTCATAGGTGTGTACCTGCGGTGAAAGATCCTGGTGTGTATTTGTCCTAGTCATGGTGATTTGACAAGGAATGATAAAGACTCAAGATGCTATATGCTATTACACGCAGACTGAGAGTGAGCATGATCTCAGAGAGAGTCAATTGGCTCAGAGGGAGAGCCATAGAAGGAGTTTCTCCTTAGTTCAAGTGGGAGAGAGACGTCTCCCAAGACTGAAAGACAAGTGTCATGATTCTAGGGTGAATTTTGTATACTTCAGAGACAAGCTTGTCATGATGTAGAATCTATCCCTCGTTGAGAGGGACTGTTGATGTTTGGACAACACCGGGAAGACATTCTCTTAGATTAATAATTAATAATATAATTATTGATTATTAAATATATAATAAGTAAATGATTGATTCGGATTTTATGAGTGTTTTAACCCTAAATTTCTCTACACATGCATACATGGCCTTGGCCCTCTTACTTGTATTTTTATCCAAAGCACTGCTGAGTTGCTCTTCTTAAAAAACCAATCTTTAGAAGATGTACGCGCCATGCACCCTTACTGCCTATGTACATACGCTTGCTGCACCACTACAACTTGCATACATACACATGTTGCACCATTACAACCCGCGCATACTTGCAAACATTACAAGGAATTCATTGAGATTATGGGCTATTGGTAGTTTCCCAACTAATCCACCTGCTATAGCCCATCACCCAACTAAATAACCATACTTTTGTCATATAGAAGGAGGTGTTGGGGTATCATTTCTAATCTAAGCATAAGAACAGTGAAACTGTGCCCGATTTCACTTCTACTCCTTGCCCAAGATATTGCTGCCTTTTGTGAGAAATTGCCTCATCATTTCCTCATTATCCCCTTCTCCCTCCATTTAACCCATTCACTTCCCAAGAAGAGATCAAAATGTTGAGAGGAGAAGTTCATACAAGGTGCACTTGGATCTTGGTGAAGAGGAGCCTGGACCAAGTTCGCGGAACAATGGTCGACTTAGATTGTAAAGGTATGATCTTTGTGTTATTAATAAAATAATTACATTTTCCTTTCCCAAATGATGGTGTCTTGAATACTTTTATTTGGTTTATGATTGACATTCTAACATCTAACCCTAACTTATATATGGAATATCATGCTTTTAGTTTTCTGTTTGTCAATCTTTGGATGCAGGTCAACCTTGGGAGGAGGCGTGCAGTCAACAGAACTTCCAGGCGCGAGGAGGTCATCACCAGATGTGGGATTAGAGGTATAGTTACTTGATCTCCTTTTCCTTGCTTTCGTCATATGAGTTTTGGTATGTTTGGGGTAGTATAGAAAATTAATTAACTTTTAGATGATTAATCGATCTGCCTACATTCTGAACCCTGGTGTAGTCAAAGGGGGGTTTTCCCGCTAGCAGAATTGTCGACCATACTGGGGAAGCCTCTAGGTTATTTTAGGAGATTTTGGGTTGTTTGATTGGTTTGTTTGCCTTTCAAGTTTCTGTCGAGATTTCTGAGTCTGTTAAGGGATATTGGTCACCTTCAGGTGTTATACCAGTTGTCTCTGCTCTGTGAGTCTATCTGTTCTTTTCTTTTTGGAAAGATACAGAGGTGTACGCGCTCTGTCTTGAGTCAACCCACATACATATGCGCTCTGCTCAGTAAACAACCAGCGTACATATGCAAGCTGCTGATGCAACAACCCACGTCTCTGTTTCAAGAATTTTTTTGAAAAAGATGGAGTTGGCCTCTTTTCTGATTGAAGTTCACACTTCTAAGGGTTTTCTTGGATCAATCCAAAGTCTTTGTTTTACTGCCATAGCCTGGGTTTTGAGTTCAATTTACTTTTCTTCTTGTTTTTCTTGTGTTTACTTTTGAAAGGGTTTTAAGATTTTTTTTGAATTATATATCTGGCTTCTTGGTTTCTTCAGTGATTCTCCACGATCTTCGATGGGCTAGGAATCTGTTTCAGTCTTGTTTTAGTGTTCTTTTTACCCCTTTCACTTGTTTTGAAAAAAGAAAAAAAATAATTATTTCAGTTTTTCTATTTGAAGCAATTTAATTTTTTTTTTTTTTAAAGTTCTTTATTGATTTCTTGAAGTTTAAGTAGCTTGTAGTCAAGCGAAAATACATTTTAAGTTTTCTTTTCAAGATCTTGAAAAAGTCAGTTAAAGAAAAGTTGGTTACAAAGAGTTAGTTGTAAAACTTTGCTTTTGATTAGAAGTAATTTTGCTTTCAAGTTTCGTATTTTTCTCCTCTTTTTCATCTCTTATAACATCACTAGTTTCACCACCATATCCCTTGAGTAAATCAAGCCATTAAAAATAACTCTAAATCTAAAATCAACTAGACTTTTTATGTTTGTAGGGTCAACCAACTAGTTTAGGATTAGGGCCTTGAATTAAGTTGGAGAGGAAACTCTTCAAGGCTGTTAAACAAACATTGGACTCAAAGTTAGGGAGTGTTAAAGTCCAGTGTCATAAAAGTTATCCGGGACCCCCCTCTAACACAGGGGATAAACACAAGGTCATGTGAGGAAAGACAGTGGAGATAACCCCTCCAAAGTCAGACTAAATGTAGTGGGGAACACATACTGAGGATCTGTCATGGGAGTACTACCAACGACATTTGCCTATGGAGCTTTGTAGACCTCGAATCTGTTCAATATCCTCTGTTGTCTTCCGGACCACTTTATTTTGATACCCTCGATAGGTTTCAGACTTGTTATCCTGCTCATTGTGATCCGCCCGACTATTGACTGTATCCGCCTGGTGACTTACTACGAGCTGGAAACTTAGTTGCCCATATTCTAGGGACTTACACGAGTGACCGCAGGGGTATACTGCGGTACCTAGGGCAGACGTCAGGTCACACTTCATAGAGTATACCTGGAGGGGGTTTCCGTGTTCTAGTTGCACTTGCACCGATTAGTTTCTCTAGTGTTGGCTGGCATAACTATTCTTCCTACTAGATAGTTGTTTGCTTGATTTGTCTTATAGGATTTTTTCTAGTGTGTGCTTGGTTTTTAAATGCTAGTTAATCCTTACTATGTCGATTGATATTTTCACAAAGTGGAATATCAAGAGCTCCACTGGTCATGAAGGCTTCAAGGCCTATCACCAGTTGCATTAGATCCACCTCCGCCACCATTACGACGAAGAATTGACCAAAAAGGGTTGTTCGAAGCGACTAGGCCGTAGGAAACTATGCCCGAAACTGATCCGCGAGGAGATTATTCAACTCCGGAGGAACCTACTATTTCTGACCTTGTCTTGGGCCAGCCAACCTTCCGATTACTGACTTGTCGACGCCAATGTTAGTACAAGTTGTCCCTCCTGAGGTGACACCTTCCGAGCACCAGTTAGTCTTATAAGTAGCCATAGAAGCAAATGCCGCTACTTCATCGAGGAGTCCTCATACTCCCGTTTCAGCTACTACCACATGGGATATTTTTCCTCCTAACCCACCTTCACCAGTGCAGACACAGTGGTTTCGACTCCCTCTACCTCGGGCAATGGTTTGATTGAAGAAAATACACCAGCAAATAATGGAGCAATAATACAATAACAATGAACACTCAACTCAAAATTTCTCATTACCAAAGCATGAATAAATACAATGAGAGAAGATGTTACAGGAAATCACCTTCTCTTACAATCTCTCAACAATCTCTCCAATAATCTCTCCATGAATCTCTCAAATATATTTCCTCACCTTAATTATACTTTCTAGACATAACAAATAACAATAATACTAAAATCAATTACATCTACAATATGATAAATGAATCATTATTCCAACATATCTCCCCCATAATGATCATCTGGAAATATTCCAAGATCATCTCTGAATTTGCAAAACTTTTCCCTTGATAGTGATTTTATGAAAATATCAGCTACTTGTTCGTCTGTTCTGCAATAACTAATCTCGACCACACCTTGCTGAACCAAATCTTGAACAAAATGATATTGGATATCAATATGCTTAGTCTTCTTATGAAACACTGTATTTTTGGTCATCTGAATAACACTTTAATTATCACATATCAACTGAATAGGTTGTTCTTGCTGCTCATGAAGTTCCTCCAAAATTATTCTCAACCAAACTGCTTCACATGCTACTGTCACTAATAATTTATACTTTGCTTCCGCTGTGGAGAGAGAAACTGTAGGTTTATTTTTAGTGCTCCAAGAAACTGTTGTTGAACCCATGCTGAATGAATATCCCGAAGTTGATTTCCTGTCATCCATGCAACCTGCCCAATCTGAATCTGAATAACCGATAAGCCTGAAATCTTCTATAGATCTATATATCAAATCATAACGAATTGTACCATGTAGATATCTCAAAATCCTCTTAGCTTCTTTCCAATGCATTTCCTTGGGGTTTGACATGAATCTAGATACCATACTGACTGCAAAAGATATATTTGGTCTAGTTGTAGTTAAGTAGATCAAACTTCCAACCAATTGATGATACAAAGTAATATCAACTGATTTGGAGTCATCATGTCCGTATAAATTCAACCCAACTTCCAAAGGAGTTGTTGCTAGCTTGCAACTCATCATTCTGAACTTCTTCAAAATATCCAAAGTATACTTGCCTTGTGACATCAAAATACCATCTTCTTTTTGTCAAACTTTAAATCCCAAGAAATAATGTAACTCTCCAAGATCTGTCATCTCAAACTCAACAATCATGTGTGGCTTAAACTTTTGAAATAAATCAGCACTGTTCCCTGTGTAGATCAAATCATCAACATAAAGTGCAACAATCATAATATCCTGACCTGACTGAATAATATAAATATTGGGTTCAGATAAACTTTTGATTAAGCCACAATCCTGGAAGTATTTATCATTTCTTGAATACTAAGCCCTTGGTGCCCGTTTAAGACCATATAAAGCCTTCTTCAACCTGTAAACTTTATCTTATTTACCTGGAACTTCAAAACCTTCACGCTGCTCCACATAAATTTCTTCATCCACATAACCATTCAAGAAAGCTGACTTAACATCCATTTGGAAAACTGTCCACTTATAATGAGTAGCTAATGCAAGAACCATCCTGATTGTATCCATCTTTGCCACTGGGGAAAAATTCTTAGTATAGTCAATGCCTTCTCTCTGTGCATAACCTTTTGCAACTAAACGAGCCTTATACTTATCAATTTATCCATCTGATTTATAATTAGTTTTATAAACCCATTTAGTACCAATCACTTCTTTACCTTTTGGTAAGTTCACCAAATCCCATGTATCATTTCTCACCAAGTCATTCAACTCTGCTTCCATAGCTTCATTCCATTCTTTCTTTCATGATGCTTTTGCATAAGTTTTTGGTTCATCCATCTTCATTACGTGTGTCATAAGTGCATAGTTCACAAGATTATTTTGAGATATGGTAATCCTTTTTTCAAAATTTCCATCTAACATATTGCTTTCAGAATGAGTTCTTTCAAACCACTTACGTTTCTTCTTAACTTCATCTTCCTTTACTGACTTGGAATATGATTCACCATCAATAGTAACTGTATCTTCCTTTAATTTCAACTGTACCATTTCTGACTGATAAATTCCCTTCTCATCAAATACAACATCTCGACTTATTATTACTTTCTTTGCTTGAGGATCAAATAACCTGTAACTTCTTGTTTCAATACTGTAACCAATGAAAATACACTTCACACTTGTATCATCCAATTTGCTTCTCTTTTCCTTTGGAACATGTGCATATGCAATGCAACCAAAAACTTTCATATGTGCAACACTTGGTTTATGTCCTGACCATACTTCTTCGAGAGTCAAATTCAACACTTCCTTCATAGGACATCTATTAAGAATGTATATTGATGCATGCACTTCTTCATTCCAAAACTCATTACCAAGTGACTTAGCCTTTATCATGCTCCTATCAATCTCAACTATGGTTTTGTTTTTCGTCTCCGCCACTCCATTACGTTGAGGAGAGTAGAAATTGGTAAAATATTGCTTTATACCATTCTTCCTGCAGTAATTCAAGAATTCATTTGACCTGTATTCTCCCCCATTATCTGTTCTTAGGGTGATAATCTTGAAACCACTTTGTTTTTCAACCAATGCCTTAAACTCAAGAAAATGAGAAAACACTTCAGATTTCTCCTGCAAAAAATACACCCAAGTCTTCCTTGAAAAATCATCAATGAAAGTGAGAAAATAACGAGTCTTTCGAAAAGACATTGTCTCCATTGGACCACACAATTCTAAATGCACCAACGTTAGATGTTCACTAGCCTTCCAAGTTCTATGTGAGAAACTTTCCCTGTGTTGTTTCCCAAAAATACATCCTTCACACACTTCATCATCATTCTTGATATAAGGAAGACCATTCACCATATATTGCTTTCGAAGCAACACCAAACTCCGAAAATTCAAATGTCCCATTCTTAAATGCCAAATCTTGTTTTTCATCTCTTCAGTTGCATTCAAACTTTGTGAATTACTTGAATCAAAAGAAAGCTTGAAAATTCGATCTTCAGTCATTTCTCCTTTTGCCACAACTGCGTTATGATTCAACTTATCCATGATTAAACATTCCTTGTTATCAAATACTAACTTATAGTTTTGCTCCATCATCTTCAATGCTGGTGTCAACAATGTGTCATCAATAAAATTCTTCTTTCCATGCAATGTTGGAATTGCAAGTGCGCCTTTCCCTTTAACTTCTGAAACTCTATCATCACCAAATACAACTTTACCAGAATAGTTGTCATTAATTCTAGTAAACAACTCCTCTTGAGATGCCATATGAGTTGAACATCCCGAATCAATGTACCATGCTTCACCTTCTTCATTATGTGCCATGAAACTTGATATGAATAACTTCTCATTTCTGGTTTCTTCTACAACTATATTAACACCTTTTTTCCCATAACTCTCATTTTTGCATAACAATTTCTTTCAATATGACCATATTTATGACAATAATGACATTGTGGACCTTGTCGTTCTTGAGATCCTTCTCTTCCTCTTCCTCTTCCATGAAAACTGTCTCTGCTTTGTCCTCTGAATTGACTTGAACTTCCTCTAAACGAACTTGGGCTTCTTCCTCTTCCTCTAAATGCATTTCCTTGATAATTCTGTGATTGTTGTGAATTTCTATTATAATTTTGATTTTGATATTGACTTCTACCTCTGCCTCTTCCTCTATGCCTTGTAGAAAAAACATGCTCCACTTCTCCTCTTGGTTGATTTTCTTCAACAATAAGAAAAATCCACTTAATTCATCAATCTTCATTGTATTTAAATCTTTGGTAACCATAATACTAGTGGTGACCATCTGAAACTTGAGAAAAACACTTCTTAAAATCTTCTCAATTAGTCTCATTTCTGGAACATCTTCACCTAAGGACCTCATCTTATTAAAAAGATCTTGCATCTTTGTGATGTAATCATGAATAGATTCATTACTTTGCATGTTGGCATTTTCAAAATTTCTCCTTAGTGTTTGCAATTTAGCTACAACCACACCTTCATATGTATTCTTTAAAATATCCCAAGCTTGCTTAGATTATTCTGCAACATTAATTCTTGTAAAGATAGATTCTTCAACTACACTCCCTATAAGTGAAAGTGCTTCATTATCTTTCTTAATAATTTCCTTTAAAGCTTTCTTGTCATAATCACTTAATGTTTTGAATTCATTAACAAAAGGCATAATATATCCATCAATTACAAGCTCCCATAAATCTTTAGTGATGAATATAGGTTGCATGCATTTGCAACACAATATTGCTTGTTTCCATGAATAATAAATAAGAATGAGAGAGGAAGAATACTCAAGAGAAAATTAAAGTGTCCTACTTCACTGGACGAGAACCAATGTCCCAAAAAATCGAGACTCAACCACCACCAAAAAATAATTCTTTTATTAATGTTTGAATACAACGAAGAGCTAAAAGCTCAATTCTTCCGAAAAAAAATTACAATCAACACTTCTTATATCTCCCTTCACTAACAAAACTTACAATTATTCTATCATAAAAAAAATTACATTGTAGGTGACAAATTCAAAACTAAGATATTAAAAAAAAAACTAGAGCCAACTCCTTTGGCGCATGAATATCCTCTTACTAGTCCTGTATTGGGGCACAAAAAAAATAGAGGCTGCACCAAGTCACTCTTTCTCGACACTACTAAATGGATAAACAAAAAATTATTGGAAGAATATAAATCTCAGGTTGTAGTTGGTACTACATAAATGTGAGTCACTCATGATCTGGAAGACTAACAAGACATTTAATTCTCTTTTATTGTTTCTGTGCTTTGCCTGAACTTAGGGTTTGTAAGTCCATGGATTCAAACGACATTGTCTGCATGAAACCAAGTTTGAGGAAACCTATCTTGAGTTTAAGGCTGAGATTCTGGACGATCTTGCCTCCGATTACACCGCAGATGCCCGTCAATGGGTCGAGAAGATGCTGGACGACCATAGGAAAGCTGAACTGCAGTCTATCTTGTTACACCCAAGTCTTCGATGCAGGTATAGAGCCATATTCAAGACCTCTCAACTATTTAGTCTCATAAATAACAATTACATGCTATTGATAGCAGGAAGAATATCAGAATCTGGAAAGAAAGAATGCTATGATATAAGGACAGTCTCAAACAAAGAAACGCTCTCTGGCAAAAACAAAGAAACGTTCTGATATGCTGCACCCTAACGCTCCATCTTCAAACGAACACCTTGCTGAATCTTGAAACCAAATACACGGACAGTCTCAAAGTCTGCATACGCTTCTATCTGGACGCTTCTGATTCATTGTGTGGAATTTCCTAGAGCGCGTGGCTTGGACTCTGCGTGGAATTGCTTGACGTCTGTGTACGCTTCTATCTGCACAGAATTGTGGAAAAAAATATCTATTCCTCAACTAATTTAACATTTTAACACTAGGGCCATGCCTCTTTACCTACGCGAGTTAGAGTCTATCAATAGACAACACGCCAAGATCTCTTTGCCATATGGATTGAGCATCTTGTTTCCACTCTCGCTCTGATACCAAATGAAGAAAATATACCAGCAACTAATGGAGCAATAATACAGTAACAATGAACACCCAGCTCAAACTTTCTCATTACCAAAGCATGAATAAATAAAATGAGAGAAGATGTTACGGGAAATCATCTTCTCCTACAATCCCTCAACAATCTCTCCAATAATCTCTTCATGAATCTCTCAAATATATTTCCTCACCTTAATTATACTTTCTAGACATAACAAATAACAATAATACTAAAATCAATTACATCTACAATATGATAAATGAATCATTATTCCAACATCGATACCATCATTGGTGGTGACCATTGCTCCATTTATGTAGAGTGCGATGGACCCTCCATTCTCACATGGGATGCCCAACTTCGATTTGAACTGAGTCCTTACCTACTCCACCTTATAGACCATGGGTCTGGGGGCAAGGAGCTCAAATGCTCCCGTGCAAGGGTGTACCAGGGGCACTTCAGTCCCCTTTAATGCTATCCCTTACAGTGGGGTTCATATACCTCCTCTGTCCCCCTCGCTCGGTGGTGCTTTTTAGCAACCCATCGGGCCGAATGCTAATTACAACTTGTTTGGAGTAGGAAGTTTAGGACCTTATTCTTAC
The DNA here is from genome assembly GCA_010110895.2 of Picea sitchensis. NCBI lineage: Eukaryota > Viridiplantae > Streptophyta > Pinopsida > Pinales > Pinaceae > Picea > Picea sitchensis. The sequence continues at coordinate 284,486 of SNQJ01S0002312.1, read as the reverse complement.
ACTACACGGGTGGGATCCATGTCATTCTCTTTGTTCGACGTGTTTGGGAACAAAGTTTTTTCTTCGGCTGCCATCTCGGTTGGGGGAAACCCCGGTTTTGGGCAACAGAACCCTGTGTATGGTACTATTCCTACACAGGGGGCAAGTACATGAGTTTTCTCCTCTCAGGAGCTTTGGAATACTTGGTAGGGATCAGTTCCCTCAGAAGGGATACCGGTCAGGGGCAACCCCTTCCATGGTCAATGCAGGGAGAAATCCCTGCCCAAGCCATGTCGTCCAATTACGAGAGTCAACCAATGATATCCCAACAAATGTAGTTTTTGTACACTGTTCAAGGCTACGTTTTCTACCAGAACCCTGGCCAACAGTCCAACTTTTCCTGGCAACCTGGTGCCAGTCAAACTCCAGGACCCATTTTTCATGTACATAGTACTCAACCTAAACTATCATTTCTGGCAATGATACATCTGCCAGACTTGTCAAGGTTACTCAACGACCCAATTTGTGATGATCCACGTTGCCCCCCCATGTTGACTAAGTTGCCCTAGGATATTCAGAAATTCAAAGGCAAGTCCGGCGAAGACCCAGGTGATTATGTGACAACCTTCCACTTATGGTGCTCGTCAAAATCACTACGAGACGACTTTATCCAGTTGCACCTTTTTCAACTCACTCTTATCAGGGGTGCCGCGAAATGGTACATTGAACTCGACTGCTCGAGGTATTCTTACTTTAACGACCTGGAGATGGTCTTCCTAAACCATTTCTAGTTACCCATGAGATACGATGCCGACACTGAATTGCTGGCCAACTTTGAGTAGACTAAGGCCAACCATATCTCTGACCACATTCGAGAATGGCGGTGTCGGAAGAGCTTGATTAAGGTATAGGTCCCACCAAATTTCTTGTTGGAGTGGTTCCTAAAGTCTTTGGTACCCATTGTATCCAAAGATGTAGCAACTTCTGGAGTGTTTTCAAAGGAGGAGGTGATAATGAGAGTGCAATAACTTGAACTAATCTACTCTCAGTCTGAGATGCTCTATGATATCTTTCCATATGCACCACAGTCCATCCTCGACAAGGACAAACAAAATTCTGGACCCCATGCCGATGGTATTGTGGGCTCAACACAAGGAAATCCCACTAATCTGTTGTCAAATCAATTGCAACAATTGTCGATACAACAGACTGCGTCCAGCCAAACCTCTGGTTCAGCTGTTACCCCTACCCAAACGTCAGATGTACACAGTGTGCAGTCGACAAACCCGAAGTCCAACCAACAACCTGAAGGAAAGAAGAAACAATAGAACAAGAAGGTTAAAGGGGACACAAAGGCTAATAACAATGTTGGTGGGGGCAAAACAAAGAAGAGAAAGTCAAAGTATCCATGTATCCTTTACATGGAGGACCACCCAACTCAACTGTGCCTTCGAGTTGCGGAAGCTCAGAAGATATTGGCGTAGAAATACCTTGTTCTTCTAATGAACCCAATTACACATGGGAAAAGCATGGCTCAAGCTTCAGAATCCTCGAGCGTGAAAGGGGGCAGTCAGGGACCCCTCGCATCTACTGGTAATAATGATCCGGATTATTTTCGACACGAAATGAGAGCAGAGATATAATAAAGAAATGCACAGAGATATTGCAGATATTCAATAATATAACATAAATGTATCAGAGATGCAACCATAAACACAAATATACAGTAATACACGATTTCTATTAATCAGAGAAATGTACA
>SNQJ01S0002312.1:250256-280938 GCA_010110895.2 Picea sitchensis | reverse complement strand
CTTAAATGCAATGTAATCCATATTCCTCACAAGGAATGAACGGCGGTAAGTTGGTTATTGGAGTTTGTGTAAACACTATGTGGGGGAGAGGTCCGGGGGTCGAACCCCGCGACCTCCAATATTTTGTATATAGAACTCCTTAGCCAACCAGTGAGTGACACGTGGCACCCTTGGATTGGGCCACGTGTCCTCCTATTATTGGCTACCCAATGACACGTGTCAACATCCGACTCACCCAAAATCGACCAATCAACATCTTCCATGTCACCACCGTACGGCCTGTACGGTCCTGCCACATCACCGTACAGACTGTACGGACTGGTACAGTCAGCATCCAAAATTTTTGCCTGTTTGGCTTGGCGGACAGATCGCGATATCTTCTCCATACGGACTCCGTTTGAGAAAGTAAATATACCACCGGAATCAGGAAGACGAGACAGACACAATGACAATTTTTTCGTCGCATTCCAAGCACTTTGAAAATTGAGCAAAATTTGATCCCCTGATCAATTCTTGAGGCATTGACTAGTCTAGACAGAACCTTGGATGATCTCCATCATAGATCTTACTTCCTCCAAGAGTTAAGGAGAACAAAGGTAGACAAATTTGTTTTGACTATGACTAGAGATAGGTCTTGTCCTATTAATCCTCTGGCTATGCACCTAGTTTACGCCGAGGGTAATATGGCGAGTTTTGCTTAAATGATCCCTATAGATTAGTCCAGAACCCCTGGCATCGTGGAGAATGTTTTTGTCGTAGTGGAATTCTCCCCCAGGGAGATTCAAATTTATACGAAGTTATTTAAAGAATTCTACGACTATTTTTCCTGGTCTTACGAGGAAATGCTAGGAATAAACCTAAGAATCTTCGAACATGAAATAATGACTTATCCTGATGCTAAGCCGATCTGACAGAAGATTAATCCGATAAATCCTCAAAAAGCGACACCAATTAAGGCTGAAGTAGAGAAACTACTTAAAGTTGGTTTTATCTATCCCGTACAGTTGACGGAATGGGTGTCAAACACCATTTTGGTTAACAAGAAACATGGTACGATTTGTGTGTGCATGGAATTTCGTGATTTGAACAAGGCTTGTCTGAAGGATAATTTCCCCACCCCATTCATTGATCAGATTGTTGATGAATGTGCAGGCTGCGAGGTATTTTGATTCATGGATGGTTTTTCGAGATATAACCAGATTCAGATCAGACCCGAAGACCAACATAAAATAGCTTGTATTTGTCCTTGGGGCACGTTCGCATATTGTAAGATGCCTTTTGGCCTGAAGAATGTTGGAGCCACTTTTCAGCGGGCCATGTCATTTTCTTTCCACAACCTTAGACATATAGTCGATGCATATCTTGATGATCTAGCATCACGCTCTCGCAAGATATTTGATCATCCCACACATCTCCGACTAATCTTCGAACGATTTCACTAGTATCAGATTCGCTTGAATTCTAACAAATGAAGTTTTTGCGTGATGTCGGGTCGTCTCTTAGGTTTCATTGTTTCAAAAAAGGTATCATGCTTGATCCTCTCAAGGTTGAGGCGATAGTTCAATTTCCTCCCCTGTGCACAATACCCCAGCTTCAGAGCTTACAGGGGGGAGTGAACTTTCTTCAACTTTTTGTCACGAATGACACCGAGATCACTAAAGGGTTTATGCGTCTGTTGAAAAAGGGAGTCCTATTCTGTTGGGATGAATCTGCTCAATTCTCTTTTGAATCATTGAAACACGCCCTTATGTCTACCCCTCCGCTCCGGCCTCCTAATTATAATAGAGATTTCTAGTTGTACTTTTCCGCTACAGATTCGACCATCGACATGGTCTTGGTTCAAGAGGATGATCTACTTGAGGAACATGTTATTTATTACCTGAGCCAAGGCCTGGTTGGGCCGGAACTCAACTATTCCCATGTTGAGAAGCTTACTTTGGCAGCAGTGCATGCTGTCCAATGGTTCCATCATTACATTCTGCTTCTCAAGACCACTGTCATTGTCATTGTGAACCCTTTCCGATATGTGTTGACACGACGGGTCATTGGCGGAAAGATCATGAGATGGATTGTAATCCTTTAAGAATTTGACTTGGATTTTGTTTCTGTGAAATCCAAAGTCATTGGTCTTTGTCGAACTTATTTCAGAACTTCTGGTCGAGTCTAGTGACATCACACCCAAAGAATAAAGGAGATATTTTTCTAATCACATGTTCAGACCTCTAGTATGGAGATATACTAGTCTATCTCCAGACTTTGAAGTGCCCTGCTTCTTCTTCCCGTGACGAGCGTCGATGAATTCTCCATCAGTCACGAAACTATCTCATACTCGATGACACTTGGTATCGTTGAGGTGTAGATTGCATTCTCCATCGATGCCTTATACATGAGGAATCAAAGATCATTCTGAACGACTGGCACATTGGAGCATGTGGTGGTCATTTTTCTCGGTTGGCAACAACCCAAAATATTCTACGTGTCAGTTACTTTTGGCCTACATTAATCAAGGATTGCGTTGAGGCGGTCAAAAAGTGCCACCCGTGTAAGATGTTCTCTTTGAAGATGCAGGCACATCCTACTCCCATGTTTCCTGTCATTGTTGTTGGTCCTTTCACCAAGTGGGGGATTGAATTTACTACATGTCACCCAACTTCAGCCAAGGGGCATCGTTACATCATCGTAGGGGTAGACTACTTCACAAAGTGAGTTGAGGCTATGCCAAAATTTAAAAATGATGGAGAAACATCGACTCTTTTCATTTTTAACCAGATAGTAGCAAGGTTCAACACCCTGAAGGAGATTGTCATTGACCATGGAAGTCACTTCCAAAACAAAATGATGACTGAGTTAACATCAAAGCTTGGGTTGAGGCAAGAACATTCATCATCTTAGTACCTACAACCGAATGGTTATGTTGAAGTTGTGAATAAGTCCCTCGAGACTATTGTTCAGTGGATGATCAATTTTGCCAAGTCAAATTGGCATTTGATGTTGTACTCGACATTGTGGGCCTACTGAATGTCTGTAAAGACTACCACCGGTTTCTCACCTTTTCAACTTGTATACAGGATGGAAGTAGTCTTTCCTATTGAGTGACAGATCTCATCTTTAAAGTTGGTAGTAGAATTACTGCCAGACACTTCACTACTTGAGGAACGCCTATTATATCTCGAGCAGCTCGATGAGCAACGTCATGATGCATCCTCGACCAATGAGGCTTATAAGAAATGATTCAAGTGTCAGTATGATCGGTCCATTCATCCTTGGATTTTCTTTGAAGGCGATCTTGTCTTGGTCTATGATCAAGACAAAGATCCCCTGGGGGCAGGCAAGTTCAAACCCATGTGGTTCAGACCGTTCATCGTGAAAGAGGTCTTAAAGAAGGACACTTACCATCTAGTTGACTTTGAAGGAAATGATTTGTCAGAGCCTAGAAATGGGCTCTACCTCAAGAAGTATTACTCTTAAGTTGGTCGCCTGGGTGACTTCTTGTACATATGTATAGTTCTTATACATTTTTTTGTCTTTTTATTTATGGACGTGTAGTTATTTATGTCTTCTTTTTTATTGTGGTAGATGTAAAGAGAATCAGAAGTGTTCTTTGGGTTTGCGAACGATGCTAGCTGACACACTCAGAGGCTTGCTTCCACAACTTGGGTGATTTTCACACCTGGAGGCCAATTGCTATCTTCCAGAGGTATTTTTCTTGGTGACACCACAAACAATGTCACCGAGTACAACGCAATGATAGAGTTTCTTCATGACGCTTTATCAAATGGCATTTCTCACCTACGGGTCTACTTGGATTCTTAGTTGGTTATGTCCCAATTAAATGGAGTTTACCGCGTTTATGATCCTACTTTGGACCGATGTTTCCTCAGGGTACCACTCTTAGAACATTAATTTGATTACATAGGTGGGCGTGAATGCCTAAAAAATAAGGTTCATTATACATCATTGGGCTTATGCCCTCAAAAAATATACAATGGTGTTCTTGGAACATAAAATTCTAGCCTATCTAAGCTCGGGGCCTATTGGCCTTGCCATAGTGAACGACAACGTTGGATAAACTCTAGAAGAGCTGGACCCAATTCCGTGGCACCCCCACTACATGAGGCTGCATAGAAGGTGGGATATCCTCTATCTCGGCCATAGGTACTGTACAAGTGAGTGCAGTGAGGTTGCACTCCACCTGCCTCAAAACTCTCTCAGCCTCTCCAGCTGGAGGTCCCCCTGCGACTGTTGGTCCCGCCTTTGGTCAAGGACGTCGCCGAGTCCTCGCAAAGTCCGTCAGGCGCACTGGTCCCACATCTGTACATAACAGATACATGAAAGTCAGTACTCTAATACACACAAAAATATGATATATATAAAAACAATTAAAAATTAAATAACTTTGAAAATATATATTATATCTCTCCTCTCTCCTCTCCGAGAGGCATGGGCACGTCCAGATCCCTGGAAAAGTTGATTTCTTCATAGGGGTAGTCCTCTATCGTTGGAATCTGTCATGCCCACTAGTCAAAAAATATGTCATCGAAGGCTTCGATGGTACTCCCTCCCCCCTGTCGTGGCAACAATGTTGCCCATCTTCATATTGATGGGAAGGAGGCCACATGCCCCTACACAGTCTCTCTAGGACTCAAGCTAGGCACTCTCTCGAAGAATAACGAGCAAAGAATAGTTCCAAACCCGAATTTCTTGTTGCTGCATAACCGACACTCTGTTAGCTATCTCTTCATGCATGTGAGCATGGTCATACTCCAGTCAAAGATCTGTGCCTCTTGGCACTGAATGGAAAAATGCACGTGTGCTCGAGAATCCTTGTGAAGGGATGCAGATCCAATAATCCTCCCAATAAGTAACAAGATCACTCTCAGAGACAAACTCATGATCTTGTGAATTGACACCTGATAACCTACTTTCTCAGTGTCGATCTCACAATACATCCAAATTTAGTCCTCGATGTTAGAAGGCCCAGGGGGAAAAGTCTGCAAATTGACTAGTTCCCCTCTCCTCGAGAGGCCATTCAGGAAGTTTATATTTTTAGTCATTGGATTCAATGACCGTCCCTCTATCATAAAGGCCTCTACATCCAGATTCTAGTAGTCAACCAGGGCGTTCAATAGCTTGGGTTGTGCCCTCATAAACGAACATCGAAAGAACTTACATATACCACATTGTTTCAATGTAGCAATGAAAACAAGATCCTCTTCGACCAGTGCATCAATGTCCTCATGTTCCCTCTCCCTCCAATGGACATACATCCTGTTCCATGGAAGATAAAAGGGAGTTAGCTCTTGCATATATAAATATATTTTTCCAAGCTTTTGAAGGTGTATGTGGGTGGTGTTAGCACTGAAAGTCACACTTTGACTGCTAAAGTGTAAGCTTAGCACCCATCAGAATGTAAAAGATAATTTTGGTTTTGAATAGGTGGATCAACAAGATGGATAAAGAAAGAGAGAGGGATAAAAACTATAGATCAGTAGGCTACACCAATGGGTAATGGAGTCACAAACATCATACTCATCGAAGGCACTAAAGATGCTCAACAAAAAACAAGATTATATGTTGATAGATGGAAGAATGAAGAAGGAAAACATAAGATAGAATGTTCACTAAACAAAGATCCTCTCAATTTAATGAATCAACAAATACTTGAATATAAACAATGACTGATGGGAAAAATACAACAGATCCTCTGCTGCTTAGGGATCCATAAATCATTGGCATCCTTTGATCCTCAAATATGTAATATATTCAAATAATAAGATATATAAAAAAATAAATTACAATATGAAATCACAACTCTCATGAGTCTCCAATAGCAGTAATTCTTACAATCCTAAAATGCCCACAGGCTTACAAATGAACACACACAAAAAAACTGCCTGCTCCTACTCTCTCTAGCCTCTCTTGGCTCATCAATCCCATTTTTAAGTTAGTGACTCAAAACTGGCAGAAACATCTTTGCAAAATAATTCTGCACAATTTGGTCTCTGCCAAAATTCCAGTAGCACCTTTAGGTAGCACCTGTCTGCGTGCAATTTGGTAGCGCAAATCCGTGGATGATTTTGATGCTTGGAACCTTGTGAGAGTGTTGTTAATGCTTGTTCTTGAAACTTGGCACCTTAAATTTGAATGTTGGTCTCTCTCTTGGCGCTTTATGTATAACTTGATCGATATGCTGGCATTGGCCTATGTCTTTGGCTAGTGTTGTCTTGAGATGTCGATTAATGCTTGAACTTGGAGATTGGGCATAACCCAATATAATTTTAATTTTCCCCAAAATAAATAAAATATCCCATAACAATTATGTTCATTTGCCAAAATGAATAATGAAGGACTTATGAAAAGCTGAGGCACAAACCAATCTTGAGCTAACATAGGCTCCATGGGGGATAGAGTCCTCCCTGTGAGGCTCTAAGAACTCTTGTAGTTTCAGTGCCTTATCCTAGGGCTGCTCCCGACCTTTAACCTCTGCAATCTGCTTTGATTTGTGACCTTCAGCTGAAACTAAATGCAAATGAAAACTGAAACTGACAAAAATGATGAAAATGATGCTTGTCCAACAAGCTTATTGCACACACCTACTCTAATCTATTGAAAATCCTTGCTGAATCAAATTATACAAAAATGCCAATGAAGTCAATCCAGTAACTGGCTATTTACTCGAATCCTGCTCACATTTTCTTTGGGCAGACTAAAAAAGGAAAATGACAACTCCCATTTGAAATGTTGTTGAACATAAATGTTCAAACTTTTTCTTGAATCCAGTGACAAAACATTCACAGCATAGCATACTCCTCCATTAAATGACTCTAAGAGGCCAACAAAAGGATATTGGAAAAATATTTTGTCCTGAGGTTTTAAAACATCTAGGACTACTCTTCGTTCTACATCATTATGCGCATGATCATTCTCAAAGAGAATATATGAACACCCTTCAAGATCATCTGCTATGGCATCTCTATTAAGATTTTTAAAATATGTATGAAGACCATCATCCCTCCATGAAAAACCTGTAGCAAACTATTCTAAATCAACAACAATGTAATCATCATTGTACTCATCGTATCTAGGTTCAACAGCTAAAACATAAGTGTCATCAGTCAGAAAAATGCTCGGAATATCAACTGTGAAGTTATCTATCTCAGATCCACATTCCTCCAAATCATATTCTAAAGCATCTTCGAACAACAAACATTATTCAAGGTTATTAAACATGACAACCCTATCTTCTTCATGAAACAAAACAATGTCTACAAGTTGATCCTCTGGAAGGAAATCATCATCATAAATTGCTTTACTAACTTCCTGTAAAGTTCCATGGCTGTCATCATTTAAACTCATACTTTCATTTTCAGTAATAGAAGAAGTTTCACTCACATGTTCAGAACTGCGTGAATGCTACAAATCTGTGTAAGCAGGGGCTGTAACATAACTGTTCAGGAGCTGATCTATCTCTTCTTCAGTTAAAGGAGGAGGTAGTTTGTGTTTCCTTTGGATAAACCAACAGTTTTTTCTTTCTCTTCTGCATATTGACCATGATGTTGAATATTTTCATTAGTTGTACACAAAGGAGCAGATGAATCATTATTTGTTTCCAAAGAGAGATCATGGGAAGCTACTATCATTTATTCATTGATTTTCATCTACAACTAACATCCCTTAATCATCATGGCAATAAACTTGTGAAGAAAAGTGATAGATTGCTTCAAACAGGTCCTCATCATCCATGTTGTCTAGATCTTCATCAATACTTTCATTTGGACAGTGAATAAAATCGTTTTCATCTTTATATTCAGTAGAGAAATCTAACAAATCTTGAGCACATTCTACATATCCCTCACAGTAGTTATGACAAATACTTTCAAAGGGATAAAACCTTTTGCAGTGTTCATTGAATACTCTGTGGAAATCCTTCAAGGATGAAATGTTGGAAGGGGGTAACGAGAAATACCATTTACGTGCATCCCCATCCAATGAATACATGAACATTTTCATCAATATATCTTCATGGCGGATGTCAAGATGCTGCATCAAATTATGAAATTCATGAACATGCTCAACAGGGTTGTCATCCTTACCTTCATAAAATCTGGGCAATAGATCTTGCCATTCATAAATAAGAAGCACATGATGTGGATAATCATCTATGGGTGAGAAATTGAGTGGGGAAAACCTCCTGGTGAGGATATCCTTCATAACCATTTAATTTGTCTCATTCCAGTGGAGTCACCAATAGATTCTAAACAATGGAGTCACCATGGTGAATGTGCAGTCTTGAAGGTGTCCAAATTCAGTCACCATCTAAAGTTGGAGCTATGCAATGTCGTTCTGCTCAGGGAGCTTTTCAATCTGCTCAAATCCATCCCTGACAGCGGCACCAAAAATGTTAGCACTGGAAGTCACACTTTGATTGCTAAAGTGTAAGCTCAACACCCATCAGAGTGTAAAAGATAATTTTGGTTTTGAATAGGTGGATCAACAAGATGGATAAAGAGAGAGAGAGGGATGAAATTGTAGATTAGTAGGCTACACCAATGGGAAATGGAGTCGCAACATCCTACTGATCGAAGGCACTAAAGATGCTCAACAAAAAACAAGATTATATGTTGATAGATGGAAGAATGAAGAAGGAAAACATAAGATAGAATGTTCACTAAACAAAGATCCTCTTAATTTAATGAATCAACAAATACTTGAATATAAACAATGACTGATGGGAAAAATACAACAGATCCTCTGATTCTTAGGGATCCATAAATCATTGGCAACCTTTGATCCTCAAATCTGCAATATATTCAAATAAGAAGATATATAAACAAAGGAATTACAATCTAAAATCATAGCTCTCATGAGTCTCCAATAACAATAATTCTTACAATCCTAAAATGCCCACATGCTTACAAATGAACACACACAGAAAACCAACCTGCTCCTACTCTCTCTAGCCTCTCTTGGCTCATCAATCCTAGTTTTAAGTTAGTCACTCAAAACTGGCAGAAACGTCTTTGCAAAATAATTCTGCACAATTTGGTCTCTGCCAAAATTTTGGTAGCGCCCGTTTGCGTGCAATTTGGTAGCATAAATTTGTGGGTGCTTTTGATGTTTGGAACCTTGTGAGAGTGTTGTCAATGCTTGTTCTTGACACTTGGCACCTTAAATTTGAATGTTGGTCTCTCTCTTGGCGCTTTATGTATAACTTGATCGATATGCTGGAATTGGCATGTGTCTTTGGCTATTGTTGTCTTGAGATGTCAATTAATTCTTGAACTTGGAGATTGGGCATAACCCAATATAATTTTAATTTCCCCCAAAATAAACAAAATATCCCATAATAATTATATTCATTTGCCAAAATGAATAATGAAGGACTTATGCAAAGCTGATACATAAACCAATCTTCTGCTAACAAGTTGTTTTGGCCACAATCGCATATGTATCCGGGCATAGTATTTTCTGCCCGAGTATATACGCGGGTTGTCCTTGGACAACCCAGGTACACACATGGCCGTTATTTTTAGGAGAGCGCGCCCACTCATAAACAAAAAGAAATACTCAAATGAAGAATTGAAATGCAAGGGGGGTACATTTGTACATACTTGGTCCGAGCAAAAGTTCGTTTAGTCCACTGAAGCTCCCAGAATCAACTTCTTTAGCAAAGGGATTTTTTCTCCTTTTGGTCATTTTTCAAAATGCAATGGTGAAAATGAGTTGTTAGCTTCTATTTATAGACTTTTTTGGCCCTTTTTGCCACCTTTTTGACCCCCTTTTTCATTTTTCCTGGTTTGGAAATCATTTGGTTCCGTTCCCGAGTTTCTTATTGGATGTTATGATACACTTTTCCTTTTGGTTTGGTAACCTTTTGGGCATGGATCACTTTAAATGTCCTTTGGTAAAAGTTTCTTTTTCCAACTTTTTGCATATAAGTTAGGTTTTTACCTCCACCTTTTGCATCTCGTTGTCTTTTCCGCTTTTCCATAGGATATATCCCACCAAAGTGCGACATAGAACCTTCATTGCTGCTTTAGAAGTGTCGTAATTATGTGGTAGAGCCTACCTTTACATGGATGCCCTAGGTATATCCTTCTTTCATTTTGGCATCCATGCCGTCTGTAATGACTATAGGCTCGAGAGTCCTTGTTAGTCCTGTCATGATTACGATATTGAGACTCATTCGTCTGATGCACCATAATTCCTGGCCTCACCCGCGGGACTCCCAAAAATGAGCACACTTTGTTGTCTTTCAAGATCACTTTGAAATCCAAAAGCAACATCAGACGATATTGTATTTATGATTTTCGATATTGTCTGGATTAACTGAGAAAATTAATCCTCTGGAGTCTTCTTTAAGCCCTTTTCAGACTCTCTAAACATGAAAATATTTCCACGCGATCTTGTTTCCCTTCATGCTCGCCAAACTCAAATTTGAAGACACGTCTGTCCGACAGTAGTTTACCCCTTTTTCGGTCCGGATGGTCAATTTTACGAATAAAGGTATGCTTTGGAGAACCTCGTGGGAAGGAAGGAAAGACAGGCTGGTGAAGCCTTGAAAATGTGGGTCAAGTTGACCTAGGGTTTTAGACACCTAGGGTTTTGGTATCTAGCGTTTTGAAACCTATGCTTCGGCCTAAGGTTGTCGATGAACTATTGCAATGTATAAATAAAGGTCAAGAGGACTTGGGATGGGTTAGAGACAGGGAGAGATTATGTATGAGGATTGATTGTTGTTGTTATTGAGAGAGAAGTCTGTGTTGTAAGATATTTAGCTGGGTGCGAAGCTCAACCTTGTAGCTGGGTGCGCAGGGAAGGAAGATAGAGAAAAGAGAGAAAGAGAGAGATCTGCAAGCTAAGAGTGCAGATAGAACTGTAATCTTTCACCTAATATATTATAAATCACAGTTCTGTGGACGTATCCCTAGGGAGAGGGTGAACCATGTATATCCTGTTATTGTGTGTGATTGATGTTGTGCTCTTTACTTTGTTACTCTGATGATGCATTAGTATGTTAGATATGATGTATAATTGTGTGAAGTAGGTGTATTCTTGGATAGAATGATGTGATCTCCTTGTGTGGTTTCCTTGATTCCACTTGCATTTCCTCTGGTTGTAGACACCTGTGTCCTGCAACCCCCTATTGCTACTTCGAGTGAGACTGCATATGCTTCACAGGTGTTGCCGAAAGGGCTAGTAGTTAGGGCTTGTTGGTGTGTTATTAGAGTTGAACCCTGGGTTTGCCCCTGTGCCAACACGTAGACTTAACATTTACATTATAATGACTATTTACATAATAATTTGTCTATAACTTATTATTACATTATAAGAAATCTAATATACTTTAGTTATATTACAACATGCAGCTCAAATTGGGGTAAAGATTCTCTAAAAACTTGCAGATTTGTCTAATTTGAATGATTTAAGGAGAATCCACTAGTGTTAATCAATTTAATTTTCAAAGTTAAACCTGTATGATCAGTCTGGATTTGATAACATTTTGTAGTAACTTATATATGACCTCTAAGGGATGTAAGAAAAGGAAGAGAGGTCCTCAAGAGAAACTAGTTGTAGGTCAACTACAAAAGGTGATTGAAATACTAGAAGACCCAAAGGAAATAGAATGAGTCAATGAGAAATATATTGTAGCCACAAGAGAGAGAGAGAGAGAGAGAGAGAGAGAGAGAGAGAGAGAGAGAGAGAGAGAGAGAGTAGAATTCAAAGTAGATCTGATTACTAAACAAGAAGAAGAACTAGTGGAAAATTATAAATCCAACTATCAAATTCATGAATTCATTGAATATGATTTTAAAGTACAAAATGATATGAACTTGGTGTAGAGGGAGTTCTACTATAGAGCACAACATTTACAGGCCCTAGCGATGGACATAGAAAAGTTCAATAAATATGCCAAGATTGGGAACTATAGTACCAACAAGCTAATTTGTAGTTCTACAAGGTGAAAGAATGGTAGGTTGCATTAGATTAAATTTCTCTCGAAGTTCCTACTATTCTTGCACAAGATTTGCAAGAAATGGAGTTTGTCCTCAAATAGTGGAAGAAGAAATCTAATGAGGTTGTCCAAGGGATTACTAGTGAGGTCAAAAGATTTGCTAAGATATGGCCACACATAGAGAAAACAATATAGGACTATCACTCCCCTTATTTTGCCTCCAACAAGAAAGGTATAAGAGCTCTCCCTAATATTAATGAATTTTCCATGCAGATATTTATTGAAGCTCCTACAAAGAACATAATATTAATTAATATTATATCACCTAAAATGGAGAAACATGAGAAAATGATAAACCAAATCATTACATCATATAGAGAATTCCTCTAGTAGCACATGTTTTCCCGTGAGGAAACAATTAGCTCGTATTTTGAGGCATGGGTGGTGTTTGTGACAAAATGGAGAGGGAAAGAGATGAAGCTTCATCAAGTCAAATGGGTAGTCACATTATAGAAGAGAGTTAAAATGCCCCAAAGGGGAAGGATAATAGCCAAATGGAAGGTCTATATAGTCAAAGGGAGTTGAATCTTCTAACGTACCCAACCTCCAAGATGAGTCTCGTTACTACAAAAATGACTTAGCATAACTTGATACCATTTAAAAATATACATGCACACAACATTCCAAATAACCCATGCAACTACAACATAATATAAACCTGTGAATGCAATTGTTAAAGCAAACATAAAACACACAACATTTATATGAACCATTTGCACAACAAAATACACAAAATAAAAACAACAAAACACTTATATGCTAATAATTAACCAACTGGTTGCGTACAAATGATGAACCTCCCAACCATAGGTGTTGTTGTTCATCTTCTTTCAACAATATGCCACCCTCGAGCTGAGGCTATGAGTCCACATGAAGATCTATCCCTCCTGGTTGTCCACTCTCCACAGAAAACAACCCGAAAACCTAGGTTCTACTCCCACAATAGTTCCAATCATCTAGATCTCTTCCCCACAACCTGCACAACCTGCACAACCCAAGGAATGTACCCCGTTCATTGCCCACAGTCCCTCAGGTTGTACCATTAATTTATCAAGGCTTCTAGTGCACTCGGTTGGCCAAGAATATTTCAGTTGGGGACTCTAGGAACTCTCAGTTGCTTTAGGAGTTCTCACAACAACCTTTAAAAGGATCTTGAGCCATTTCTTCAACAGGAAAATGCACTACATGCTTACAACCCGTTTTATAGGAACATATGCCTCTTTCTCAACATTAAACATAGCCAAACCATGGTTTCCTTCAAGCACAACATGGTTGGTGCTCTTCCTAGTACTCATCTCCTCTCTTGCTGCCTAAAATATTCATGTAGAAAATTGTCCCCTTCTGCATATGAATTTCCCTTCTTCTCCCTTGCCTACTTGATTCTCACTCTTCCTAAAGATGATTGTACTTTAGCCCTGTGCTCCCAATAAATTTGGGATGTGGCTCCTCACACCCACCCTCTTACATGAGTTTAATGATTGGCTTTGGGAACACTCAACAACAAATTATAAGGTTATACACAATGATAATAAAATTTAGGAATGTGGATTTGCATTAATACCCATGCATAATTCCCCCTTGGACCCCTCTCTCTTGTGGAATCATAACGCCCCATCATTATCGTCCCTTTCATATCACAACCAACGATTATCATCTTTATTAGTCATTCCAATGTTCATAATACATAGCTTGGCCCTCGACCATGTTAATCAATATCGGCTCTCTATCCCAAACATATTGACTCACCAGCTTAAATGACATTTATACAATTACATTATAATTTGTGGGGTTTAAAACTGAGGATGTTACAGTCCCCTCCCCCTTATGTTTTTACTATCCTCAGTGCATAACACCCTACAGGTTTTCATACATATCAAAAAACTAGGATCTCTAGCCTTTAATCGATATATAGGCTATCTGACCCAATATCACACATGCATCTCAGCCCAACATAAATACATAAGTATTCCAACCCAAAAACCATAGATACATAAGCAGCCTGGGCCAAAACGTGCAAAATGATTTCATAGTTCATCATTCTAACAATAGTTCCAACCAACAGTCTCTCATTATTTGTGGTCTGCATCGATTTAGTCTATATCCAACTACAATATATTCCATACTTTGTCGATTCCCACAAAAATTCCAACCAACAAACTTTTGTTCCCCTCAACCTACACAACCTAAGAAAGTGTACCCCCTTCTCTACACCATGGTCCCTCAAGTTGTACCACTTCCCTTCCAGGGTTCCAACCCAAGTTCGAACATGAAGTCTCTGAGTTGTGGCTCCAAGAACTCTAATTGTGATAATGGAATCTCCAACTTTCAAATAGTTTCAATTGTGCCTCATGCACAACATCTTAACAAAAATCTGGTGGAAAGAAAATACACAACATGACATACAATCTCATGCAATTTCCCATAACAACTAAAACATAGCACAATCAACTTAAACATACATAGCAATGACTAAACATACACAAAAAAACATTTAATCACATAAAAATACAGATGCAAAAATGCCATTCAAGCATAACAAGCAACAATGAATAAGGCAAAAAATTAGAATGCACTGAACAACAATTAACCCATCTTTCAACATAATTAACATAATGAATACGATCACTTATTCATATGGTTGTTTCTCTATTCCATGAGCAACCAAACACACCCTTATGATTCCAACCACCATGCCATATGCATTCTTGAGTTCCTTCTCCCTTTCCATCCTCACCATCCAGGCTTAGGGATCCCCTTCACTTCTACACTGTCCCTCAAGCGATCCATCATTTCCCAAGGTGTTCTTGCGCAAGGGGAGTGCCAAATCACCACCAAAATTTCATTGGAAATTTGTAACTTGTGGCAATAATAGGGTTCCAGTGTCGAAACAATATCCTTCTTCCCGAGCTTTCTAGATTTAATAGCCATCATCTCATATGTATCGCACACATATAATCATCATGAGATATCATCATGACAATTTTACTTATTAATTTCCAAATTTGTTTTACATATAGGAAACTAAGTTTCCTGAGCATGGGATTTCTTCTCAAGATGTTTGGCGCTTGCAACAGTAGGCATCATTCTTCCTTATGGGATTACACTATTTCCATATCTTTCAATCCCCACAACATGCCTTGCGTTCATGCACCTCTTAAGGTTTTGTGGCACCACAACATTTCACACTTGGATGCTTCACAACACCAAGGTTACTTCGTATGGACTACACCTCTTCACCTAGAGCATACCCATACTTTGTTATAGGCTACCGATGAGTCACACTCCTACTCTAGTGAAACTCTTATATACTTAGACATTCATTAATTGATTTAACACTTAGACATTTTTAAGCATACATCCATGAGACACCAAGAGAACAATGGAACAAACGAAACAAACAAGAGAAGCATTGATACAATGCGGGCGACACAAATTGTGCGTAACACCCAACTAAATCTTTGTTATAGGGGAACAATTACAAGATGGGCACTAATGGCTTGGTTTACAACTTTGGGAGATTCAAACGAATCGCCCCACCTCACCAAGACACTCATGAATAGATATGTCACCACAAGAATCTCTGTCACAACCATCTCTGTTGCCACCTGCGGTGCACCTCAGACTTACCTCCAACTGCAAACTTGTTGTCTCTTCATTTCTGTAGACTCTGCCTCTTCATTTTCACAAACTTCACAGATTTTGGTTTTGCCTCACACACTCCTCCATAGACCTGTGTTTACAGACTTAGCCAAAATATTCTGAAGACAATTTCTCCCAACTTTGTCTATCGAACCCTCCTCCTCAAGGCAACACAAGTCCTCCTAGAGTGGAACGACTTGGCTCCTTGAGGGATCTCTTACCCTTCATTTTCCTTAGAATCCCAGAGCTCTCTTTGTCTCCAAGTTCTTTCCAAACTTCTTTCCTTCTTTGGTTGTGCAACCCTTGCTTTTATATGGAATCCAAGGGTCACTTGTGAAAAATGTTGCATCTCTTCAATGCGTTGCACCCTTTCGTGAATCATCACATTCAACCGACCGTTGCACCCCTTTGTGGACCTAATGCACCCATCTATCTCGTGTGCCCATCAATCGACATGTCTCTTAGACCAACGTGCCCCATCCTTGGGCTCCCACCCTCATCCATATAACTGACTCGTCGTATGGCTGACTCATTGATCCGTCTAACCGACTTGTGATCTTGGGTGTGCGAGCCCATTGGTGAGTCAAGCCAACTTGTCCAAGTGTTCCCCCCATGCCTTAGTCAATTTTTCCTTCGTCGATGGATCACCCAAGTCTTTCCCTCAACTCTTAATCAAACCATACTCAGTTTGACTTTCGTCACAAGGCACCTTGGGTGGAGTTGTCCCTTGGCACATCATGTGCCAGAGGAACCCCAAATCCCCTCTATACGAAGACGTTTCTTCCTTCATTTGCACCGAGTGTCTTTCCTACTAGATTCATACTATGGTGTAAGTCCACTTGCTCGAGCTAATATCCCAAGGCCTTACATCCTCCCCCACCTCAAGTCATTGTCGTCCCTGACAACATCCACAAAATTTGTGATCTCCAATTCTTTGTCCAAAATTGTGCCTCCGCTACAACTAAGTGTGTTGGAAACCCCAAGTTTTGTTCCAACTGGAAACCCCAAAATTATGTCAAAGTGGAAACCCCAAGTTTCCAACTCACCCAACAATCATTTGCAATGATCCACGCTACTCAAAGTTGTGTGCAACCAAATTTTCCACTACGATGGAAAGACATATCCTTCCCAACTCTGTTCATAATGTCTAAGTTTCCACTATCTTGCTACGGTGATCACTCTTCATTTCATTGTTGTTGTTGCAACCTCAACCAAAACCTCAAAATTCGCAAGTGTTGAACTCTTGTGAACTTGTTGTTGCACCCATACTTCAACCAATTGTTCCATGTCTCCACACACTATCAACCCCCATGTCTCAAACGGGTTGGGTAGCTAATCCAACCGTCACACCCAATCTGCGAGGTTGCACATTCTCATGCTTGAACTTAGCCTTTTTTGTCACATCTTTGTCACCCTATCCAAATCCAAATACTAAGGTAAGTTTCCATCCTTGCCTCATCAATGTTGCCATCATCCGATCTTCATTAAGGAAATCCTCCATAATGTCTAAGTGTTTCACTTCAAACCTACTGGTGTGTTCATAATCAACTTCTGTCCACAATTCATTCCATATATACAACGATCTCAGACCAAGGCAAGGTCACCCCTCACCTTGTTTCATTATGAAGTCACCCTGAAACAAAATAATTTGTGTCAACTTGACTCCAATTTCCTCCTCATGGAACAATTAGCCAATATGCCTCGAGAACTATGCATCTAGACTTCCTTTTCCTCACTACTCCATCACCCAACCATGTTGTTGCGTCTACCTATATATGCCTTGGAATGGTTAGGATTCACCCTCAACCATGCTACCCAAAGTAAGATAAACACACAAGTCCAAGTGATCTCTTCATGCTACAATTTGTTTGTCCGCACAATCCTTCAAATGAAGTCAAATCCTCATCTCATCTCCTTTAGTCAAGTCACCTCAACACAAATCAACATCTTCAATGAGTGTGGCCATTGTTCCTACACTCCTCAAATGTCCCAACAAACTGTCTAAAGCAATCCAAGTAGGATGAGTCACCTCAAAGAACTCACATGCATTAGAAAAATTCAAACCAATACTCTGCCAGCCTTAAGCAACGACCCCCACTGGATCTCTGAGTCATTGCATAATCATTTGCAAGTCACCAAGGTGTGCTCTGCCTCATTTAATGTCCCATACCAAAGGTGAGCGAACACCACCCAAGTCACTTAGTATGTGTTCTTGCCATTCAGGTTGACTCCCAACAATTCTTGGTCGACTCCTTTTCTAAATTCATTTGTCTCTTGGAACAAAAATTCCTTTCCCTAACTACAAGAGTCCAAACTATGGCACTATCATTGTGACTGAATGAATCTGGATAAGGAACCAAACACCAAGGTGCCTCATCCATCTTCTCAAATGAAACATGTATAGACTTCATTTTCCACTTCTCAATAGAAACTTGTCCAACGCACTCCATCAAAGAGTTCAGTAGCTTCCCCAAGCCACCTCCACGGCTGCATCCAAATCTGCCTAAGTCCACCATAGGAATCATCCAAGCAAGTCATCCTAAGCTCTCTTCATGTTTTCACAACCAAAGCGTCCCAGACTGCTACACGATTTCTTCGAATCTGCACCACTTGAGTCACCCTCAAGATTGTCGATTTTCACCACGGAAACAAAATGCACTTTAACAACCAAGTCATTCGTCTTCCCTTCAAATAATTCGCTGCAACACTTGGAAAATGTAAGAACTAAATCCAACCATTCCTTTCTAATGACATTGCTCATTGCAACCATGTTCTAATCTTATTGTCTTGGACCTTCGCTTACCCATGAACTCACCTCAACCATCGTCCATTGTGATACAAGGTTGATTCCATCCATTCACATCAAAAATTTGTCTAAGCCCCAAACTTCACATGAAACCATCCGAACTCATCTCCAATATCTTTCCATCTTCACACCTTGACTGTTTTAACTTCAAGGCACCATGCATCCACCACCCGACTTTCAATTCATAACTGTTGCTAATTGACTGTTATAACTCTGCGAAGAGCTACCTCGTATGAAGGTTGTGATCGTATGAAGACATCATGATCGAAATGTGCCCAACCAACTACATGTTGCTGAGTTGTTCTAGGTCGCCCCAAGTCATCCAATGCACCTAAGTGATTCACCTCGCTACAACCTAAAATTGCTCCTCCTTTCATGATCACTCTCTGCATTTCTCTCCTGTGATCACTTCTATGGTTATCTCTGCGACAAGTCATGCAATGAATCTTGTGTTCATATTTCTTTCCCAAGTGCTTTGTTCACCCAACAAAATATGTGCTTGGTCTCTCTAAGGTGTGCACAATAGGTTTCAGCACTAACTTCCGTCATGAATCAAACCGACCAAGTATTCCTCTGCTATCAAGTATGCGACAAGTTCTACAATGAACCCTACAATACGTTTTGCGATCACCCACCCTACCCAAGTGCTTCGTTTTTCCATGAACTTTGCTCTTCACTTACGCCTCTTCACCTAGATCATACCCATACTTTGTTCTACTCTACCGATCAGTAACACTCCTACTCTAGTGCAACTCTTTATTGAGATCAATTCTCGCTTCCGAGTTTTCCCTCCCCTTTCTATTTTCCCAACTTCTTGTCCCTATTCTATACCTACCCTCATTCCCCTTTTCTTTTGTCCCTTCTCTTTTCCCTTTCTTGTTACTACACTGAGTCATTTTTCAAAAAACGACGGTTTCAGGGGTTCCCAAACTCACGAGTCTTCACCTCCATCCATATTCCCATATCATGAGTCCGACCGACCGCTTTGTTATAATATACTTAACCATTCGCGCAACCACGGGTTCACGGGTTCAAGTTTTTATCTTCCAAGTTCTACAATCTCCATTTTGCACCTCAAGACCCGTGATCTACATTATGATATTCAGACTTGTCGTAGATGTCGAGCACTTAAGTATTTCATTTCTACTACGTCCAATTCTGAACGAACGTTGTACAATACTTAGCCTATTTTAGATCGTTCGCAACTGCAGGTTCTCGGGTTGGCGGATTAACAAAAAAACCCAAATTCAAATTGCTCTCATTCGTCCCCGCCATCTTTTGTGATTTTCCCAATATGCATTTAGTATGGTTTATGCTAATAATTGATCATGCAGGCTCTGTAAAGATTGTCATTATTAAGAGAAGGGAAAGAGGAGATTTTTCATTAAATCGCATTAAAGCACGATTTTCCAAGGGTTATATTATTTTTATCTCTTCGAAAGGTTTCATTTCAGTTATTATCTAGTCGAAAGAACACTTTCATCAACTTATGACAGTAGTAGCCAGACAACATTTTTGTGGTGATACTTTGAACATTTTTGGTCGTGAATACCAGAACTTTCAGCGGTCTAGAGCATACTCGTATTACTCATCACCTCCTGCACATAAAGATACTATCTAGACATTCGAAATTTCTCGCGCATGGTGTGTCCCTTAGGCATTCGACTGCAAAGAGTTGGTTGCATGGTGCGTTAAAAAATATGTACCGAGACAATGAATCATACAACTCCAGGATTGTTCCCCCATCTCTCATTCACTGTAATTATTTCATAAGATGTTGAAGCTCCTTGAGCCAACACTTACCTTTAAGGGAGAGGATTGCAGAGATTTTCTGAAAAAAAACATGACAATGGCCTGGACCTCTTGCCTAAGCATTTGGATAATCCGACAGCTATCCTCGAGGACATAACCAGGATTCAAGTCGACTCGTTAAAAAACCCCTTTCGTGAAATTGCTTGGTTGTTTACCAAGATGACAGGCCAAGAGAACATCGCCATCATTTCCCGTATGATTCTCTATATTTTATATTTTACAGTTAAAGAGCAAGCTATTTTCGATTGTGGAAAGTTGATTTCCATTGAAATATCCTCCCAACTATCACTTTACAAAAGAGACAAGAAATTATTTATGGCTTCTTATTTGGTATTTGCGATAGCATATTGCTGTCAGTTTCCAAAATTGATTATATGTAAGAGAGTGAAATGTGAATTTGATCCAGTCACCTTCTAGTATCAAGCATTGTGAAGACACAAGACTTCTTTTCATTTTTATGAAGTTTACAATGATTTCGTTTCAGTTTTTAAGGGACTGTTGTTTGGTAAAAATACCCCCAAGATATCAGACCATGCAAATAAATTCTTGGAGAAAAAGGGAACATTAGAGCAGATGGAAAATCACAGTGTTATCAGGATATTTTGTTCCAAGGAGAATCCCTCTTTTCTTCCATACCATCTATCTGATAAAAAATTTATTACAGAAGTAGCAAGGAAATATAATTTATGGTTGCACTTTTTCCATGAGAAATGGAAAAAGCAATTCATACCCTTGCCTTGGAAAATTGGAGACTTTATATTCATAAATATAAACAAATTTGATGAATTTGTGAATCACTTCCACAATATTAATCTGAAGTATGATGAAAGGATAAAGGGATTTGACCCTAACAGGATTTCTGTGGAACATATGTTGTCTGTAGGATTTAGCAATTCATTCATTCATACCATTTTGAGTGAAGAAGAAGATAACAACTTAGGTGCTCCTATTCACAATGTTGGTGACTTGGAAACAATACTTAGTACTAATGAATTTTACAAGCAGAAAGGAAAGGCTCCCAACAAGAAGAGTTCCCAGTCTCCAGTTGTTACCCCTAAAACTACCACATCTTGGAGCAATGCTCCAATGGCCCACCCAAATAGGAAAGTTACCAACAGTAGTTCAAGTGGAGGAGGAGAAAAGAATTCCCCTTTGGGAAAAATCAAGATCTCACACAAGCTTCCTTTGAGAAAGAAGAGGAAGAACATTGTGCAAGAGGAAGAAAACCATCACATATAAAATGACATCAACAACTTCTCTCTTCAAGACATGGATCTCGAGGCGGATATCAATTTTTTTTTTCCCACAATCGATTAGCCGGGAAACACAACCCATCAAAATTCATCATTATAAATCATTTAAAATGAGACTTTCAGTGAAGAAGAGTCGTTCGCTTTCCAAAGCACGGTCTTCGACAATGAGTCTAAGAAATTGATTATTGAAAAATGTGATATGAAAAATAAGAAAGGGAAATCTCATTCAGAGCTTGACCTAAAGGATTTGCGGCCTTCCCAAATTTCCAGAATTCACATAGAAATCGGAGATGCTCTGGATGACTCCATTGGTGGTTTATAAGTAGAAAACACGAAGTTGAAAGAAAGGATCAAGGAACTGGAAGATGCTTTAATGCCTCTTCCATTTCTCACCAGTCCTTTATCAATAGTCAGACCTGCCACACCAGTTGTTAAATTAAAATGATATTCAAGCCTACTTACATTAGACAGGATCTATATGGAAAGAAATATTAAGAAAAGAATGGCATTGATCGCAGAGGCATGGGAAGTTTCAAAAAACATTGTTTCTTTTGGTTTGAGGGCTCATGCCTTCCATGAATATTTGCAAGCTGACCTGAAAAATGAAGAAGGTTTTTACCTTGATGTTGTACTACCCTTTGGAAACAAGGTTTCTAACATGACGAAACTAAGGAGAAGAGAGGAGGATCTTTCCTCCCCAAGTCAGATAAAACCGTTGAATGCGTGCTAGAAAGAAAAGATTAAAAATTTGCATAATATTGTTCAAGTGTGAAGCCAAGCTATATCAAATATGGAAGAACTATTCAAGGGGCTCATGGAGATAGACCTAGCCAGAAGCACTAACGAAGTACAATACCCCAAGTTAATCATCAAATAAATGTTCCTAACAATGCAACAATTTGATGAACAAGTTGAGATTTTTAAAGGGTTATCAATTGAAAAGTTTTATGGTATACTTGAATATAATGAAGATGACATAGACAATTGGCTAGTGGAATACTCCATGAAGAATCAAGATATTGAAAGAAGAATTACATGGTATCTCCCTTGATTTACGAGACTTGGAGGGTGAGTTGTTCAATATCAAAATCCGGCATGAGATAAACATGGCACTGATGAAAAAATATATTGAAGAATGGTTCAAGAAAGCAATCAACAAATTGACCAATGAGGGGAAAGAAACAGTTGAGATGGTTCTTGTAATCATTAATGAAGACAATAAAAGGACATTAGAAAGCAAGTAAAGACATGAGATACCATCATAGTAAGTTTATGTTGATCACATCTTTCTTTGTTTATCAATTCCTTCATCAAGTTACTCCGCTTCTTTGACTAGAAAGGTTTAACCGAAGTCTAATAATTTCTCTTTTCTTCTTTCCAGGTCTTGTTGTTATTTTACCACCCATCCTCCTCCTTATATAAGCTTAATTCTTGTTTATATTTTATTTATGGTCCGTGAGAGCCCCAATCCCAGTCCTTAGGAGAAACACATTTTAAATTTCGAAGAATATGTAAGAGACTATATTTTTTTTAGAAATTTCAAGACAACTATTTCGGGATCAGTTTCGACTGTGCTTTGTAAATATGAGTTTTGAGTATAAAGTATTTGAGATTGATATATAATTATCTTTATTTGAGTTACCCATGTGTACACTCTGTTAAAGTTATCTTATGCATGCAGATCATCTTCTTTTTTATTTTATGTGATAAAAAATCTTTATTTTAACTATGATGGATGTGAGGAAATTTTGATTATCTACTTTAAATGTATGAAGTGTGTGGTTCCTAGTCATTTCTCAGGAACTTTCTCTAAATAGAAAATAAAACATTTTCCTTTTATTTTTATTGCAATATTTATATTTCTTTGATTACCACGACAGACTTCTGCAAAGTCCCATATTCTGAAAAACTACAGTCCTAATAAAATCTTAAAGACGAGTACCGCCCCTATAAAAAAGTAGAGGGATTTACATCCTCGTGAGTTTTTCATTTCGGTCTTAATGGATTCAAGTGTCAAAACTCTTGTATACTTTGACATTCATTAACTACTTTAACACTTGGTCATTTTTAAGCATAAATCCACGAGACACCAAGAGAACAATGGAACAAATGAAACAAACAAGAGAAACATAGATATAGTGCAGGCAACACAAATTGTGCCAAACTCTCGGTTAAGTATTTGTTATATAAGAACAATTACAACATGAGAACTACTGGCTTGGTTTACAACTTCGGCAGAGTCAAACGACTTGCCCCACATCACTAAGACACTGAAGAACATATATGCCACCACAAGACTCTCTATCGCAACCATCTTCGCTGCCACCTGTGGTGCACCTCAGACGTGTTGTCTCTTTGTTTCCACAGACTCTACCTATTTGTTTCCACATACTTCAAAGATTTCGGTTCTTCCTCATACATGCCTCCACAGACCTACATTTCCAGACTTAGCCAAAATCTACCCAAGAGAATTTTGCCTAGCTTTGTCCATCGAAACCTCCTCATGGTAGCACAAGTCCTCCCAGAGTGGAGTGACTCAGCTCCTTTAGGGAGCTCTTCCTCTTTGTTTTCCTCATAATCGTAGAGCTCTCCTTGTCTCAAAGTTCTTTCCAAACTTCTTGCCTTCTTTGGTTGTGTGCCCCTTACTCTTATATAGACTCCAAGGGTCACTTGTGTGAAATATTGTGTCTCTTTGGTGCATTGCACCCCTTCGTGAATCGTCACACTCAATCAACCATCGTGCCCCTCTTTGGACCTAGTGCACCCATATATCCCCCATGCCCATCAACCGACATGCCTCTTGGATCGGTGCACCCCATCCTTGGGCATGTGCCCTCATCCATCTAACCAACTCGTCGTCTGGCTAACCCATCGATCCATCTAACTAACTTATCATATTGGGTGTGTGCGCCCCTTGGTGAGTCAAGTCGACGTTCCCAAGTGTGCCCCCCATGCCTTAGTCGATTTTCCATTCATTGATGGAGTGCCCAAGGATTTCCCCCAACTCTTCATCAAACTGTTCATCGTTTGACTTTCATCGTAAGGCACCTTGGGTGGAGTCATCCCTTAGCACGACACGTGCTCAAGGAACCCCAACTCCCCTCTATATGAAGATGTTTATTTCTTCATTCACATTGAGCATCTTGCCTACCTAATTTGGACTGTGGTGTAAGCGCACGCGCCTGAGCTAAGCTCCCAAGGCCTTACAATATCCAAGACTATTTTTTTTCCTGCAATTCTTCTCAACTTTCATTCAGCCAAACAATTGTCAGTATTCATGCACATTATCATCTCATTGCAACATTTTCAATCATCCCATGAAGTGATTTTAGAATTATATTACTCTACAAATTCAATCACTTCTAACTATTATTCACATTAAATGGAATGAAACTATCATTCCTTACACTTGCATTATCTAGCATACCAAGATTTTCATAATGCAATCAACTTTACCAGTAGATAAAAGTAATGTGCCAATACCCACGGCCACATCTTCACAATGCATCCTTGCATTGTCTCTGGAAGACCACGTATCCATGTCATTTATTCCATCATGGTGAGTTGGAAAGTCTAGCCAACGTCTTAACACATTATTCAAAATCTTCCCCATTTACTTGTCCAATCATTTGGATACCTTCCTCTTCAACCCATACACAACACTAGGAATATAATTCTCTTAGTGCTCTCTCGTGTCAACAAAGAGATTGCATTCCAAACATCAGTTATATAGGGGAAGACCATTATGCACTTGTATAGCAATATATCCCTTCCATTTCCAACCACATAATGACCCCACACGTGGCCATCCCTAACGGAATTCATTTCTATTGCAGGAATATGTCTCATGACTTAACTCAGTTATAATCTCCTCGCCAACATAAAATAATATGCAATTAACTTCCATATGGATGCATTCAAGCATTAAAAAAAAATTTAACTTCAAGGCCCTCTTCCTTTCACATTGATTCAGTTATTGGAATTTAATTGAGGGAATTCTTACCTCAATCCCCTTCATCATTTTATGCAACATAAAAAACCAAATGCATCCCTGCATGGATGCTATCAAATTACTTGACGTTACCTTATCATTTGATATTTTGTAGAAGATCGTCAGCTCCCTTCACCAATTCTCTTGGTCAACACTATTACCATACTCCTTTGTCTTCATATGGATTGCTTTCATATGCACCAACATCATCAACATCTTCAACCATGCTATACTAATTTTCCTGGATTCATGATCCATCATTAGTCATACCCAATTATCATATTTGCATTATTTTACACATAACTACAAACTACCTTCAATCAATAATCATGCCACAAGCATGTTCAAGCATGCCCACATGCACCAATGCACATCAATATGTGTTAAGAATTTAATATTTCATTCCTATTTCATGTGCATTCATTCTATCTTTATTGTATGCATCATGCATCAATTCTATCATGCACTCCAGTGCATATTTATTTCAGCTTTATTTATTTATTTATTTTTGTTATTATATATGCTTGTCCTTGAATTCCTATAGAACCTTGTTTCCCTATGCGCTTCCATTATGCTCAATTGTGCACCACTGAAACCTATTCCGAACCTTCTAGCCAAGCCCCACTTGTCCATTCTACATTTCTAGCCACTAGATCCACTAGTGTTTCCATCTCACAACTGTTTCCTTTGTGCAAAGAATCTTGTCCCAACATCTTTTGGCTAAAATTATCAATATTCATAGTGTTGTAACATGCACTACTCCAGTTGAATATTAACATTGCAATATAATTAAACACTCCCCATTTCCTTGACGAAACTGGTCTTGAAATACCATTATCATTGATTGACATTTCAACATTATGAAAATTTTCTTTTATGTCATCATTTCCAATATATTTTTCTATCCATGTCTTTGCTCAATTTTAAATACCTCTCTTCACTTCGTTGGATGATTCATTGTGAAGTATTGCTTGGCCACTCAAGACCACTCTGCTCCAAATGGAATGCTAGACTCTTCCATTTTCACATATACCATGGTTCCACTACACACTCTGATAATATAGGCAACTTTCTTGTTCTAAGTACTTTAGACAAAACTTGTTAGATCATATCTAACAATTCCTTCTTCCTGCATTCCTATGCTTGCACATAGAGATGACTCATCCACTCCATGAGTCACACCTCGTCTCACGATATCATTTTTCCTTCTCTTCCAACAAGATTTGTAACCTTCACTATATTTCTACCTTCAAGGCTATAGAGTCCTCCTTAACTCCTTGTGCATGCAGATGACATTCCTTATTTTTTGGCTTCATGATTTATGTGAGAACCTCTATTGATTTTAATTTCCAATCCATTTAGACTTTATAGCAGATGAATACTAATATTTATTTTCTCTTCCTTAGTCCTTTGTCAACCTTTCATCACCTACTCTTCATCCCTTCACTTCCCTCTGCAGCTCTTTGATTCTTCAGCCAACTGTACATGCTTGACCTGCTTCCCTATCTAATGGACCCTAGGATTAATCTTGAATAGACCCACACAATCCTAATTTGTGGAACCTTATCCTCTTGCTAGCAATTCCTTCACACAACACTCTCTGTTGGAGTGCCCCTTTGTTCATTAATAATGCCCTATTAATAAGCTCAACCCCTTTTTATTTTTCCAATTTATTGCACTTCAAATGTGATTGTATACTTATGCATTGAGTTTCAATAATATTCCTTACCCAACAATCACCTTTGGAACTCACCTCTATCATTTGGGAAAGTTCCTCCAAATTTTGACATTATTTGGAAAAATCTTCACATCGAGTAGTTACATGGTCCATGGAATCCAATTCCACTTTTTTTTTCCTGAAACTTTGAGGAGAAATCTGATGCTTCCATGGAGAACTTAGAAATTTGGCATGTTTTCCTCTATATAACCTTTCCAATGACTGTACTTATACTTCAATATGATTTACAAGCCAAAATTTATGGCTCCCTGAAATTCCCATTTTGCTCAATGATGTCCTTCAAGTCCACTAGTCACCTTCATTTTGATTCCTTGAGGGTCCTTCAACTCAAAAGTAAATTCAAAATCGATATCTGTATTATCCTATCCAATATATTTCCAATGACTACTTTCTTGCTCAATTATGAGCACTGAGCATAAAGTTATAATCAATTGAATATTGCCAATTTACCCCTTTTGTGCACCTTTCTCCCTGTTGTGAATAATCTCAAACCAACTTTTTCCAATTACAGAGGTAAATATTTCGGCAACCAAGGAAACATTTCTAAGTGATATAGATAATAATTCCAATACTAAATTCACACCAACTCTTAGATTTTCAAACTAATGATCCAGTCAAAAATCTATGACAATATGGAAATGACAGCTTTGCCCCTTTGCACTTTCTCATGGATTAGCAATTTTAGCCCTATTCATGCATCCCTACACTAACTCCTTTATGATTTTGATAGACTATCAATTGGGTATTTTCATTACTACCTTCTGAACGATCTATAAAAATATCACCTTCATCTGGGTTGTGGGTTGATAGTTATGGCGTGCAAAAGTTTTGATCGTTTTACATTTTTAGTCGTGTATGCTACATGTATATTCTTTCTCTTCTTGTACATGTTATGTACCTAGATTCCAAATATGGTTCAATGGATGACTTCTATGGTTCATGATATTTCCATAGACTGCTTATGTACCCCAAACTGACTTCGGAGCAAGGATTTGTGCCCTTTGGAAGTAAATTGGTGCTGAAAATATACCTTTTATTGTTTCAGTTGTAACTTTCCCATACGAGCTTTCATTTGTGCTCAGAATAGCTCGTTGGAAATCTCTCTCTGAATTCATTTATTTAATCTATAGATAATGTGTGTACCAAAGGTACGCATAGTTCTCGTGACTCCCAAATTACCTAAAGACATTGTTTAGGGCCTCAAAAATCCCATGCAAGTTGATGACCTTAGAAATTCATAAATTTTCGTAGAAAATTTACGGTTATAGCAGTATTTTAATCTGAGCCATCGATCTCAAAATTAGGAGTAATCTCCATCGTTGATTCTCTAAACCTTCCATTGGATCATGGACGAAACTCCACCTTTGATCGCCAACTTGAAGAAATATGGACTGTTGATTTTTCAACACTACATCAATGATCGATGATCGATTAATTCCTTTAGTAAACCAAACTTGCTCACCAATTTCGTCGAGCCTTGAGCATTGACCATTTCTCTTGGAAAACCATTTTTTCCCACAAATCTCACCAAACCCTAATCATTGGTGATCGACCATCGATGAATTTCCTTGGCAACCAACTTGTTTACAAAATTCGCCAAAACCCGGTCATCGACAATCGAACATCGACCATCTCTTGGCTGACGTGGAAACTATGCTGACATGGCATGAGACATGGACATGGAAATTTGGTTGACATGACATGCCACGTGGATGTTGATGTGGCATGACACATGGAAACTAACATGGAAAGACACATCATCCTCCCCTTTCCTTTCATTGGTGATCAACAATTTCATTTAGACGAATTGAACAACTTGCCCATTCTGTTGACCCTCGATCATCAACCATCGATGACCGATGATTTCCTTTCGACGAATGAAACCTTTGAACAATTTTTGTTGACCCTCCAATCATTGGTCATCAATGATTTATGATTTCCTTTGGAAAACTAAACACTTTTCTAATCTCATCGATATGACCATCGACGATGGATGAATTCTTTTGGACAGAACCAAATAATTTTGCAAGACTCGCTGACCTCCAACCATCAGTAATCGAGGATATCTCTTGGTGAACTCCAACACTTAGAAATTTTCAACCAAAACTAAGATGAATCAAGGTCATCGATCTCCCATTCAAAATGATTGTGACCATTGATTTTCCAAAATTATCCCAACTCTATCGATGAGCCTCGAATGTTGATCTGTTCCATTTCCTAACCGTCGAAAATGAATCTCGACCGTCAATTTGAAAGACTTTACCAATCTCCAAAAAACTTATAAGTTTTTGATTCAATTTACGATGAATCTGGATCAT
Organism: Picea sitchensis; assembly: GCA_010110895.2. Classification (NCBI taxonomy): domain Eukaryota; kingdom Viridiplantae; phylum Streptophyta; class Pinopsida; order Pinales; family Pinaceae; genus Picea; species Picea sitchensis. The sequence goes on along the minus strand of SNQJ01S0002312.1, from coordinate 251,365 downwards.
CGATCTCCCATTCCAAATTATATTGACTGTTGATTAATCAAATTCTACCAGCTCCTTCGGGCACCATTAGAATGTGAATTTTTTACTTTATAGGTCAAATTTAGCTATGCAATCCTAATGATTAATGCCCTTGATCATCTCTTAGACAGTTTTGAGGGAAATTTTGACCCGAATTCTCTCATAAATCTAGGGATTTCACTATGTTTCATATTTTTTCCCCAAATCCATCACGGATAAAAAATACATAACAAATAATTTTACCAAAAACACATTAATCTTGGCCCATAGAATCCTAGTGTTTGAACCACAAGCTTTGATACCACATTGTAACGTACCTAGCCTCTAAACTAATTCTCATTACTATTAAAACGACTTAGCTTAAATTGATACTGTAAATGTGTTGAACCTGCACAAAATAGATCTAGCTAGAAAATACCACACACATTTGCAGAGAGAAATTAAGAAAGAAGAATCAAGAGAAAAAGAATGGAAGAATTCTCATTAACTGTAATGAATAATGAATAATTTACACATGATATACTATGTATAACTCAACCAATGCGCATTGGAGAAGAAGCCAATGTGCCATAGTGGTGGTATAGAGTGATTTGGACACACACCAGTAGTTACGGGACTAAACTATCACTTATTCTAGTCTCTCAGACAGTTACAGGAGTGAATTGCCACCTAGTTGAGTTAACTAGTCTACCAATCTTTAGTTAACTGACTGAAACATAGTGAAGTGAGGAGGATATTAGGGAATCATGGTTAACGTTCCAATATAGTGATGATACCAAGGCTAATACACATTAGCTGGTGATGATCCCAATGTTGCATTGTGACAAAATCAAGGCAACATCTAGACTCCACTCAATTAGTCAAACTGAAGTGAAAACTGAAGAGAATATTCTCCTAGAGGTATATTCTCCATAAACTTTAGGACACTGGATAAAGACTAATAAACAAGGAAAAACCTTAGGGGAAAAAAATCCTAGGTGTGTGTGAAGTAACTCCAACACCTCCCCTAAACATCACTATGGTGAAAATAAAGAAAGGGTCCTGGCAACGAGGCCATGTTAGGTACCCAAATACAAAAGATACACTAAAAT
>SNQJ01S0002312.1:188391-250206 GCA_010110895.2 Picea sitchensis | reverse complement strand
CCTCAAGGTACAATGTATGCAAAAAGAAGAACTACATTTTCTAGGCAACTGTGTCCTTCACTCCAAGACGACTTGGCAGAGAATTAAACTTATGCTCAGTGAAGGTCTTGGTGAAGATGCATGTCGTGTGTTTTGTTGAAGGACAAAATTGTAGGTCGATGATCCCCTTGTGTACTAAATCCCGGATGTAGTGCATGTGGATCTCGATGTGTGTAACACCCCAAGGCCGAGCCCCTGCTGAATTGTAATTATATTTATAGGCTGGTGAGCCAAGTGTTTATAAGATGGAAGACTTATGTGTTTATTAGGCCGAAGAGCCTAGATGCTTAAGGCTGATGAGACTATTTTTGTATATGTAAACACTCATATCATTAATATAAATGCATTGTTGTGTATAGATCGACCATGATAAAAGAGTATGGGGGACTAAGGTCCACTAGGTAGGGAAAGGTAAGGGCTAGGAGACTAGGGAAAAGGGATAAGCTTGAGAGATTAACCCCAAGAGAATATTATATTATTATTTCTTAAAGACTATGGTGAAGATAATTGTTTTATCCTAAGTCTCATGGAAGAGGGATTGAATCCCAAGTGGAGAGAAATGATCTCGAGGAGATCCATGTGTCAATCATGGAGCATGAAAATATAGGTCGAGAAAATAGTTTGTTTTCCCATATTTCCCCATTCACTCACACATTCATGCATGAAGCCATCCTCTCCATCATCGACCTCTGTATCATTCACACACCTCTGGAACCTGCAGGTACTTTGAGTTATCTTGTACTTTTCCTGTGAAGAAAAATGCACCTGTACTTTGCCTGAGCTCGTATTGTGCCTTAATAGTTTGTTGTTGCTGCCAATGCAGTTCCTTGACTGAGTGTGGCTTGCTGCCATCATCTGTTATATACCGAGATTTTTTGTTTCCATCACCCTCACTCGAATTGAATTAGGAGTTGGACTGAAGAAGCAAGTTGTCATGCCTGTGGGTTTGAAGAGGCGGGTTGTCATGCCTGTGGACTGAAGAAGCAGGTTGTCGGGCTTGTAAGCAACTCTCTCCAGGTGAGAGAGGTTGTTGGGGAAGTGATTTTCCCAGAGGGAGCTCAACGACAGCTATAGTTCTCTAAGAATTCATGTTCGGCCTATTGCTAAATCCTTGGAAGGGAAGTGGGGCAGCCGAAGGATTGTTGAGCAGAGAAGGGGCACACTTCCTGTGGTGGAACAGACATGTGGGGAATGAGAGGATGTAGGTTGTTAGTGTGAGATGGCTCATCGGAGAAAATAATTCATGTTGATCTGTGCGGCCTTCTTGTTTTCCTTGCCAAGCCTAGGAATCCCTTATCTGGTGGAGTTTAGTCCCAGCTCGGGGGTGACCCACTGTTGAGTGTGATGAGCAACATGGTCTAAGGTTTGGAGGTTCATGGAAGGTCTACACATAGTTGGTGGTCATATATTAACAGATAAGTATCAAATATTTTTTCTTCGTATGATGTGTATCTTGAAATCAAGTTATAATGTTATTAGAATTGTATGTATATATTACATGTATGATTTAGTGTTGTTTCTGCATGAATAGGTGTATGAACAGATTGCTATAACTATTTAAATTGCATTAGATAGATATGTTTATAAATATATATGGTATCAGAGCATGAAATTTATTTGGTGGCATGACCTGGCCTGTTCGTTTAAGGTCGGGGATGTCACAAATTGGTATCAGAGCAGAAAAGAAAAGATACAGTTGATTAGGTAGCGTTACCCAACATAGGTTGATGGTCGGGGACGTCACAAAATGGTATCTGAGACATGATTTCAACACTGAGCCTGGATGGGCCATGTTAGTGGAAGTTGAATCAAAATTTTCAGAAAATAATTATTGTCGAAATGGACAAAATTCAAGATCATAGTCCATGGTTTCAACACTGAACTTGGATAGGCCATGAACGAGGAATTTGAAGTAAAAAGTCTAGAGAATTTTGATGTACAGAGTGCCAGAAGGGAATTGAGAGAACACTTGAACAGTGTTCGGAAGTATAGGAGGTATAATGGTTTAAGAAATGGCCATAGAGAAAGAAACCATGACAACCGTGGTGTTGGGCCATAAGATCTGTTCTGGAGAAGGAGGATCCTTCACAACAGTCAGATCTAGAGAAAAGTGCATGAAGGTTAATCTCCAAGTCATTCATACTTCGCGACTTTAGTGAATTTTATGGATTATATGAGAAAAAGGGGTCGAAGCCTGAAGTTTTGAAGTGATCTACACCGTAGATCCGGGGGGGGGGAGTGTTTACCATTAGATTAGACCAAGGACAGATCATAACCATAGGGATAAGCCACATGTCGACAAGTTAGTTGGTTCAGGAATTCACTGTTCAAGAGAAATGGAGTGTGCTGATGCACAAACTATCGAAGTCCTGAAGTCCGAATTTAATCTGAACCATTCATCAAAAGGAGACGTGTGTCAGAAGATCAACTTGTTCGGGAGTTCGACGTTCGGGAGAATTGGAGTGACCATGTGTATAAACCGTTGAAGCGTGAAGTCCTGAAGCAAAAGAGAAGAAGTGGCATGGCATGATGACATTTCCAGTAGTGATTTGGACCTTTCCTAGACATGCCACGTGCCACCATCTTAGTTGTTGATAACTGCACTATGGACCCTGGAAGGTAAGGAAGTTCAACGTTTGGGAGAATTGGGGTGTGCAAGTGTAAAATCCATCGAAGCCTGAAGTTTCGAAGTGATGTGGCTTGCTGATGTCAATCGAAGTGATGTGGACACATGGGATGCATGTCACGTGTCAATGAGTTAAGAACCTTTGGAAGATTAAAATGTGAGTTAGAACGTGACATGTGTCACCTATTTGATTGGGCCACGTGTCCGCTTCTAATATTTCACCATGTGGCCCTCCTTTCGAGCATGGATGGTGGGGCCCCTGATGGTCATAGTGGACGTGTGTTTCCAGATTGTGAAGTCCGGAGACTTGACACTCCAAAAGAAATGGTTCATGATGGAATGGGAGGAAGAAATCCCCGAAGTTTCGTAGCATCGAAGTAACATGATGTGATGATGTCACCAGGGGTGACGTGGAAGTATTCAGAGATTCACGGTTCAAGAGTTTTGGGGTGTGTAGATGTGAAATCCTCCGAAGTCATAGAGCCCTAAAGATTCAAAGTCCTGAAGCCTCGAAGCTCTGAAGTCCCGTAGCCCCGAAGCTCCGAAGTCCCGGAGCTATGAAGCCCCAAATTCAAAGTTCCGTAGTGAGTATCAGTTGTTGAATGTTGGGAAGATGTGGACTATTGATCCACCCTACTTGATGAGTTTTCCAATTCGACACTCCGAGATATTTGTTGGGAAGTGATTTGGAAACCACCGAAGCCCGGAGTCCCCGAATCTCTTATCCACCGTAGATCTGAGCAAGGAATGTGGACTGTAGATCCAATGTTCTTCATGCATTCAAAAGTTCATTGTTATGTGATGTTTGTGACACATAGAAAAGGGAAACCTCTGAAGCTCTAGAGCCCAGAAGTTTCAAGACTCCATATAAGCACCCAAACCATTAGCACTAGGTCACATTCGTGGTCACATGTGAACCAAGGGTTGAAGAAAAAGGGCTAGTGCTTGAAAATTATTGCATAACAAAGTTGGGCTTAGAGATAGAAGCCTGAGAGGTTCTTGATCGACCAAGACCCGCTGGAAATGGAGTTTGATATTATTTTGTTGAATCCGATTGTTTAAGTTGTTAGCACTTGAAGTCACCTCTGGATTGCTGTAGAGATAAGCCCAATACCCATCAGTCTATATCTCACAGTGAATAGTTTTATATGGTGGTCTAATGGATGCAGTTTCAAGATTTTATTGCTTTAACTCAGAAAACTGGGTTGGAATGCACAGGCAAGTGAGGTCTCAATCTAACTTCAGTCAGTAACTTGTAATAAGGGTGAGTAGGGGGAAGAACTTAAGGAAAATGAAAAGGTTTGCTATGTACATCCGGTCTTCCAGCAGCCTAAGGAGGAAAAACTCAAAAGCAAAGATCCTCTTGGTTTAGAGTTTCAAGGAACTAAATGAATTTATTACTGAAATGAAATCAAACATACATCACAATTCAATAACAACAACCCGACTGGATCATCCATGCCCGAGTCATTCAACGTTAGGGAAAAAAAAATCACAATAAACTGATTAAAACTGGTTGTGATGCTATTGTGATCAAACCTACATCACAAGAACATAACTACCCTCGACTGGATCATCCATGCTCAAGTGTCTTAACACAGTTGTTACAAAGATATGGAAGGAAACTGACTTTCATTAAAGGATAAATCTCAAATACATATCCATAACCAGAGAACCAAAGGCTTCATTAAAACTTTACAAATCGGGAGCCTAGCTCAACCATCGACCTTAACAAAATATGAATAAGACTCCTATATACTCATAGCCAAAAACACAGAAGCATGCTCGAGTGGTTGCATTGAAGACATTACGTCTTTTTGCTTCCTGACAGACTGTGCATGTAGTCTCTGGTCAGACGTGAACCTCGGTCAGATGTAGTGGTGTTTTAGAATGGACCTGCAGATGGGTTGACTGATTGACAATCCTTTTCTGGGCTTTCCATTTATGGTGGAAATGATGTTCAACCGCCACCACCTGCCTCAATAACTGCTTCATCAGTATCAGGGAAGACCCAAGTTAACTCTGCACATGTAGGACAAGCTGACCTCAATATTATGTCGTTTGGGTCTGAGCCGGATTCTTCCAGGGAAGCCTAAAATTAGACGTGGTTGCTGAAGAAGTGATTGGCGCGCTCGGTATGGACTAGCGGACGAGAGATGGCTAGGTGGACAGTTGTGGATGGGAAGAGTCAACTGAGGATAGTGTGGGGGCCACATAAGAGAGAGCTGAGGTTTAATGGGACATAGGTGATGTGGAGAGAGGCAGCATAGGTGGCAGGAGATGAGGAAGAGACAGATGTCGATCGGATGGTGAATGGAGGATAGGTGTGAGGGAGCAAAAGTGATAGGGGAGTGACCACTTGTTGACCCAAGATAAGGTGTTATATGCACATGCGCATATCAGGGCCGCGAAAACCATGGTTTCATCCCCAACCCGCCCTACAAATTTTATCGTCCGCGCATGTTGAGGCCCCGATATGATCAATGACCGTCGATCTGAGGTGCGCAGATCTCAGCCGCCCAAATTTGTGTGCATCTTATCACTTGCGCCAAAAGGTCACATCAATCATCTGACTTAGGATAGAAGCTAAAATGTGGGTTTTTTTCCCGCTTTATTCCATTCCTCTGCCAAAAATGCCACTTCCTAGGGAAACACCTCCCTTTACAAATAAATGTGATAACATTAGGCTCCATAGGGTATGGCTTGATTCCTATGAGAAGCCAATAAATTTTCTGCAGTTTCAGTGCCTTACTGTTGGGTTGGAGTCTCCTACCAGAAAACAAAATAAATAAAAATAGAACGGTATTTACAATGGCGGGACGTCGACTGCGGCTTCAAACAAAAAGTATTTTCAGGAAGTTCCCATTACAGGGCCACCAAAAACTTCGTCACCCTCCAAGTTCTGCAACCTGTAAGTGTTGTTTGGAAATGCTTTAGAAATCTTGAAGGGATCGATCCAAAGGGCTTCAAATTTTCCATGTTTGCCTTTATCTTGTTTGGACGCATCCCATTTAAGTACTAGATATCCCAGCTGGAAATCCTCTTTTCTCGCCTTTCTGTCAAAGGCTTGCTCGATCTTCTGTTGACATTCATGTTCTTTGTCCAATAGCTTCTCTCTAGTCTGTTGGACTTCTAGAAGTTGATGAATTCTTTTGCTCATATCGTCAGGTTCTCTGTGGAAGTATTGGAAGAATTTCGCTACAGGCAGGGCAAGCTGAGAAGGAAAAACTTCTTTAGTCCCATATACAAGTTGGAAAGGAGAGATTCCCAAGGACCTCTTTGTTTTCACTCAATCATCCCACAGAGAAAATTTGAGCTTTGAATCCCATGCTTGCTTTTGTCCTCTAACATTCTTTAGACAATCTTTATAAGGCTCTTGTTAGAGGACTCTGCTAATCCATTGCCTTGGGGGTAGTAGGGGGTAGAGTGGATTAATGAAATTCTGAAATGCTCACAAAACTTGATCAATGGTTCAGCCTTTAAGGATGCAGCGTTATCAGTGATGATTCTGTTCAGACAACCAAACCTTGCCATAATATCTTCAAGAAAACCAAGATCACTTTATGAGAGACACTCCTTGTGGGAATAGCTTCTATCCACTTGGTGAAATAATCTGTTGCAGTTAAGATTCACCTGTGTTGACCACTTGAAGTAGGATGAATTTCCCCAATGAAGTCTAGGACCCACTGTTGAAAGGGTCATGAAGCTACCACAATCTTCAATGGCAGAGACTTGAGCTTCTGCTTACCAGATAATTTCTGACATTTGATGCAATATTTGACTTTTGCACAAACATTAGTGAACATAGTAGGCCAGAAGTACCCAACCCTGATAATTTTATAAGCTGTGGTCCTCCAAAAGTGATGTCCCCCACACAGGCTGTCATGAAATTCAAGCATAATTTGTTGGACCTCCTGTGGGTCTAGACATCTCAGAAGCACTCCTAGGGGGTCTTTCCAATACAAGACCTGATCAATAAGCAAATATATGATTTCTTTGATCTTTAAATCTCTTGCCTTTCTTTTTCCCATTCCATCAGGAGGCCTCAACTCTTGCAAAAAAAATATAATGTCTTTGTACCAGATACATTCTGCCAATAAAGGGCCATCCTGTGGATTTTTATCAGACAACTCAGCTTGTTGATTTTCTGAGCAAGTGTTGATGAATTTAACCCCCAAATATTTACAATTAGATTCAACCAAAATCTTGGCTAAATCTTGGCCTTTAACTAGTTTGGTGGGTTTTATTTCCAGGTCAAATTCAAGGATTTTGACAATCCACTTACTCCTTCTTCCGTCTATCTCAGGCTGGGTGAGAATGTCCTTCACATAAGCTAAAGGAACGTATGCAATGATTTTTTAATGCAAAACATAGAATCTGAAAGATTTAAGAGCTTTCACCAGGGCATAGGCACGTTTCTCCATGATTTCATATTTTACCTCTGCATCCCTTAGCGCTTTGCTAAAAAAGGAAATAGACTGCTCCATCCCTTCTGCAACAAAACAACCGCCACTGTATCAAAAAAAGAAAAAGAGAAAATCAGAAAATCCTTGGAATAATTAGGATTGATAAGCACATGTGCCTCAGTCAGTGCCTTCTTGATCTGGCTGAAGGGTTCTCTAGACTCAACAGTCCACTTTACTTCATTCCCCTTTCTGAGCATGGTTGTGATATGCTTCACCAATTCAGCAAAATTTGAAACAAACCTTCTCAGAAAATTAATTTTGCCCAGGAAGGACTAGACTTCCTTCTTGGATTTGGGAAATGACAAGGTTTGAATAGCTTCTACCCTGTTTGAATCAATTCTGGCCCCCTCAGCTAATACAATTTTCCCTAGCAACTTTCCCTCCTTCATAGCAAACAATGATTTCTTAGGATTTGGGGAAAGACCAAACCTTCCCCATTTCAAGAAGACTTTCCTCAAATGAAAACAATGTTCTTTATCAAATCTGGAAAATACTATTATGTCATCCAGATAGATGACCACAAATGTATCCTTCTCCCTAATGAAGGCGATGTCCATAGCTCGTTGAAAGGTTGCTCCTGTGTTCATTAATCCAAAGGGAATTTTGGCATACATGAATGTGCCCCAAGGAGTGGTGAAGGTTGTCTTTTCTTTGTCTTCAGGCATGACAAATATCTGATTGTATCTAGAAAATCCATCAATCATGGAAATCCTAGATGCACCTGCTACCCTCTGTAATATGTGTTCCATCTTTGGCAGTGGGTAATTGTCCTTCTTGGAACTTCTGTTCAGGTTCCTAAAATCGATACAGAGTCAGATTTTTCTACTCTTTTTCCTCACTGGGACCAGGTTGTCCACCCATTCAGAATATCTCAAAGGGACAATGATTTGGGCATCCAACAGATTATTTACCTCCCTTTCCATAATAGGCAGCAACATAGGATTTATCTGTCTCAGTTTATGCCTAAATGGTTTGGTCTCTTCCTTCAATGGAATCTTATGCTTAATAACATTAGTGTCATATGTTCTGAGGTATTCATAGGTCCAAGAAAACACATCAGCTGAATCCTTTAATAACTCAGCATACTCATCCCTCTGCTCCCTTGACAAGATACTTGACAACTTGAGGAATTTTGGATCCTTATATGTGCCAATATTGCACTCAGTTGCATCAACATCATCATTTGAGACTTTACCCTTCTATGACACATCATTTCTATCAAATAACCTTTCTAGAGGGACCATTCCCTTTGGGATGTGATTATTGGGCAGCTGAACAATATGATGATCAACAATCTTATTCAAAAAAACATCAGCATGAAGATCTATGTCGAACCGGGGATATTGATAGATGTAATGCAAAGATCTCATCAAAAAAACATCAGCATGAGGATCTATGTCAGAACCAGGATATTGATCGATGTGTAATGCAAAGATCTCATCCACAATTTCCAGGGATCTTTTGATTTCAAGATCATCCTCAAACACCTTCCAATGCTTGACATTGCCAGGTATGGAGGGTCTATATTTCACTTCTACATCATACCTGAGTTTAGGTGGCCGAGGGATTCTGAAATTACTTGTTGAGATAACCAAAGATCCAACCATGTCATTCTCTTCTCTTGGAATAAATGAAATGTTGAAAGCCAAGAAAAAACTATCAATGAGGTCCCATACTTCATTTTTGTAAATTCCGAGCTGAGGGTGTTTGACCTAATAAATATTTCTGATCTATTGGACAATCAACTTGGCATCTCCAAACACCGATATTTCCTAGATCCCCATGTCTTTTGCATCCCTTAAGCCCAAAACAAGAGCTTCATATTCTGGCACATTATTTGTAGACTCAAACTCTAATTTGTATGACAGAGATACAATTTCTTGAGAGGGTGAAACAAAGACCACTCCAACACCAACAACATCCCTAGAGGAGGCTCCATCAAAGAACATTTTCCAAACAAAGGTAATTGAGGAGAATATCCACAGAGAGTAATGGGATTTCTGATCTCAATGGGAGGTTCAGGGGCATCAGTGAGTTGCAATAAGCTAGATCCCAAATCCGTGTCAAGTACAAAGATAGGATGGTTGGTGGGGTAAGATTCATCACTAATAATATAGGCCAACTGAGCTTCTCTGTACAGTCTTATATGATCCCCTCCAAAGACTGGAATGGTAGCATATGTGTGGTCCATATGCAAGGTTCCCCCCAAGTATTTTTATTCAATATCTTGACAAAAACATGTCAAACTTGAAGGAACATCATCCACCACGATATCCATGACCGCACTTTTCATGGGCAACTGAAACAAGGTCACAACTAGATCTTTGATAACCCTAAGACATTGCACCCTCCTCAAATCAAAAGAATACAAATCATGATAATCTTTTGTGATTTCTAGTCCAAGCTCTTCCATGGAAGTTTTGGGCATGAGATTATGAGATGCCCCTGAGTCCATCAGACAATTTTGCAACACCTTATCATGTATGTTCAGGTATGTATAGAAGGGAGGGGATGAATCATCTCTGTCTTATACCATAGGACCTAGGATGACTGCTGGCTTTTCATCTTGGAAATTTACTGAGTCTGTGGAATGGCAATATGGCTCAGACTGCAACAGTTTAGAGAGGGATTTTTTAAAATCTTTGTGTTTGACTAGATCTGAAAGGGGCACATGGATTCTAATTTTTTGAATTTAATGCTCAAAGCTAAAGGAGGAAGGGGGCTTCATAATTTCTCACTTATGGGACATGGCCTTTATCTGAGTTTTATTTTCTTTGTTGTTGTTTGCTTCATCTTTGGCAGGTTTATCTACTCTGGAAGGTTGATCAGGGATGTCATACTTCTCTTCTTTATTCTTTGACCTAAGGTTATATTTATTGGGACTGTTATTAGCCTTCTCACCCTTACTTAGCTCATTTATTTGAATGTTCACGAGGGATTCCTTGTATGCAGATTGAGTCAAATGGAAAAAAATGGGGAGGTGTCTCCAAGACAATGGATTTCAGGAACTAGGCCTCCTAGAGGAAAGGGAAACAACAAAGGATTCAGAGAAAAGGCTTCAGGGATCGAGGGAACAGAGGTTTCCCCTTCTGTAGTAGCAACAACAGTAATAGGAGGAGGTGTGGTAAATATTGGGGTAGGAAAATCTTCTGAGGTCCTGGGTCTAGACCGAGGTATAAATTCAGGGGAAATAGGAGTGACAAAACTTTCTCCTTCCAATCCAAAACCTGCAGGAGAAAACTTAATAGGAACACTGCCAAACTTTAAACTTCGGGAAACTCCAACATAAGGTATAACAGGAAAATGAGAAGTAGAAATTGGATTTTCTATAGGAGACAAAGAAAATCATTAGAAATATCTAGTTTAGCAGTAGAAGTACCTTCTCGGAGGGATTTTCCCTTTCTGACAGTTTTCTCTAGGTCAGCTTCAGGTGTTGCTAATGGAAGTTGTGGAGTAGACCTCGTGTGTCTGCCTCTAGAAGCCACAACTGAAACAATGGAGTCGCTAGTGGATTCACCTCAATGAAGTTGCCACAGTGGAGTCATTATGTGCACAACTGCAATCTTTGATGTACTAAGTTCTGATGCACCTTTAGAACAAGTAAGATTTGTCGTTCAATCTGAGGGAAAATATTCAATTCATCCCTGACAACGGCACCAGAATGTTAGCACTGGAAGTCACCTCTGGATTGTTGTAGAGATAAGACCAATACCTATCAGTCTGTATGTCATGGTGAATAGTTTTATATGGTGGTCTAATGGATGCAATATCAAGATTATATCGCTTTAACTCATAAAACTGGGCTGGAATACACATGCAAGTTAGGTCTCAATCTAACTTCAGTCAGTAAGTTGTAGTAAGGGTGAGTAGGGGGAAGAACTTAAGGAAAATGAAAAGGTATGCTATGGACATCTGATCTTCCAGCAGCCTAAGGAGGAAAAACTCATAAGGAAAGATCCTCTTGGTTCAGAGTTTTAAGGAACTTAATGAATTTATTACTGAACTGAAATCAAACATACATCACAATCACAATTCAATAACAACAACCCGATTGGATCATCCATGCCCGAGTCATTCAGCGTTAGGGAAAAAAATCACAAGAAACTGATTAAAACTGGTTGTGATGCTACTGTGATCAAACCTACATCATAAGAACATAACTACCTTCGACTGGATCATCCATGCCCGAGTGTCTTAACACAGATGTTACATAGATATGGAAGGAAACTGAATTTCATTAAATGAGAAGTCTCAAATACATATCCATAACCAGAGAACCAAAGGCTTCATTAAAACTTTACAAATCGGGAGCCTAGCTCAACCATCGACCCTAACAAAATATGAATAAGACTCCTATATACTCAGATCCAAAAACACAGAAGCGTGCTCGAGTGACTGCATTGAAGACATTACGTTTATGTGCTTCCTGACAGACTGTGCATCCAGTCTTTGGTCATATGTGAACCTCGGTTAGACGTAATCGTGTTTCAGAATGGACCCGCAGATGGGTCGACTAACTGACAATCCTTTTTTGGGCTTTCCATTTATGGTGGAAACAATGTTCAACCGCCACCACCTGCCTCAATAACTGCTTCATCAGGATCGGGGAAGACCCAGGTCAACTCTGCACCTGTAGGACAAGGCGACCTCAATATTACCCCGTTTGGGTCTGAGCCAGATGGTTGTGGGGAAGCCTGACAGCAGACATGGCTGCTGACAAAGTGATTGGCATGCTCGATATGGAATAGCGGATGGGAGATAGCCATGGATGGGAAGAGACAACTGAGGATAGTGTGGGGGGCACATAAGCGAGAGCTAAGGTGTAATGGGACGTAGGTGATTTGGAGTGAGGTGGCACAGGTAGCGAGAGATGAGGAAGGGATAGAAGTCGGTGGGATGATGAGTGGAGGATAGGTGTGAGGGAGAAAAATTGATAGAGAAGGGGCCACTTGTTGACCTGGGATAGGGTGCTACATGCATATGTGCATATCGGGGCCATGAAAAGCGGTTTGATTCTTCCCCACTTTGGGCCCAATGTGTGTCTCTGACTGACACGTCACATCTCTAGAAAACCATGGTTTCATCCATGGACCGCCCTACAAATTTTACCGTCTACATATGTTGAGGCCCCGATATGATCAACAACCGTCGATCTGAGGTGCACATATCTTAGCCGCCCATTTTTGCACGCGTCTTATCACTTGCGCCAAAAGGTCACATCAATCATCCAACTTAGGAAAGAAGCCAAAATGTGGGTTTTTTTCCCACTTTCTTCCATTCCTCTGCTAAAAATGCCACTTCCTATGGAAACACCCCCCTTTACAAATAAATGTGATAACATAAGTTATTCGGGAAAATTATTAAGTCAAGTAACCTGACAAATTTTGGTTGAATGCACATTTTGCAAGGTTAACAATTGTCAAAACTGAACCAAATTGTTCCATAGTGTAGAGAAATGGAGGAGGCACAATATGCTTGTAGTTAGGATGATGAAGTAAGAGGAATGGATGTCCATTTGGGAATTGAAATATCAAGTTCCAATGGGCATGGAGAAGAAATAGATATAGACGTGGGCATGATGAAAATCATTTAAAATTTGGAAAAAGATGTCCAAATTCCCCAGGAAGATAATGAAAGGCTTAAGAGAGTCAATGAGAAACAGGAAGAATTCAAAATGAAGTTGATGTAGAGCCTAGAAAGAATAGAAAAGAAATTGGATAAGGAGGGTGGCTCAAGCAAATCAGAAAGTCACAGGTCTCCTGATGAGAAAAGAAAAACAAGAAGTGTTAGCAGACATCATTGTCACTCCCCGAGGTATTCCAATAAGAGAGCACACAACAACTCAATTCCATCCCCTATCAGGAAGCATAAGAGGTCTGGGGTGGATGAGCTACGAGGGGAAATGAACGAAATAAAACCTCCTACATTAGATTGTGAGCACAAGAAGGATGAATATGCAGAGACATGGTTGTTGGGCATGACAAAGTATATTCAATTGCATAATTATTATTCTCATGCAGAAGGAAGAATTGTCACCTATCAACTCAAAGACAAGGCATCCATGTGGTGGGATCAACTTATGCAGGTGCAACACATTAAAGAGAAAATTTTTACTTGGAGAGAATTCAAGAATTATTTCGAAAAGAAATACTTTACTAAGGATACTATGACAAGAAAATGAAAGAGTTCTTTGAACTCAAGCTTGGGAGTATGACAATAGATGAATATGAAAGAAGGTTTTTAGAATTGTTGAAGTATGTTTCTTTCATCAAGGATTAGACAGTTAAGATTCAGAGGTATTTGAGTGGTTTGCCATCATTCATCAGTGAAAAAATACAATATGATGATCCCAAAACATTGGAGGAGACCATAAGGCGAGCTAAGTGACTATATGATCAACAAAAAGCAAGGCCAACTTTCCAAAAATCTTGGTAAGACAAGAATAAATTCAAGATGGATCAGAGGAAGAATGGAACCAAGCCACCATTCTTTAGAAATAATCCTCAGGGACAACCAAATTCTAGAGAACCCAGAACGATTGAGACAGGGGGTCAAGGCCAAGGCAGAGACCTATGGAATGTTGGGGTTGTAAAGGAGATCATATTGTTAGAGATTGTCCCCACAGAGGTGAAAAAGTGAGGATTTTTCACAATGTATAGCGATATGAAATAGTGGAGGACATGGGTAGAAATGTACCAAGGATCTATGCAGCCCTTGACAATAAGAAATTCGACTATCAGTCACATATGATTGCAATGGAAGGTATGATCAACAACCAAACCATTAGTATTTTAATTGATTCATGATCTAGTCATAGTTATGTCGATCCTAAGATGGTGGAAAGTTTGCATTTTCCAAGAAGAAAGCATGGAAAATCTTGGTTGGTGCAGCTGGCTACCAAAGCCAAAATAAAATTTAATGAGATGGTTAAGTCATGTCTTGTGGACATGAATGGACTCAACACAAGGGTATATTTTAACATCTTGACTTTAGGTTCCTATGACTGCCTAATTGGTATGGATTGGTTAGACCAACACCATGCCATCTTAGACCTCATAACAAGGCATTCACTTGCCTAGATGAGGAAGGGAATCAGAGAACAGTCCAAGGAATTCCCAGGGTAGTGACCATCAGAGAAATTTCAGCATTGAAGCTAAAGAAATGTTACAGAAAAGGGTGTTAAATATTTGCAGCCCATATGGAAGAAGCACCTAAGGATAACGTGCCAAATCTGGAGGATCATGTAGTCCTGGAAGATTTTAAAGATGTGTTCAAGGAAGTACCAGGACTACCCCCAAAGAGATATATTGATTTCTTTATAAATTTGATGCCTATAGCAGCTCCAGTGTCAAAGACTCCTTACATAATGAGTACACCAAAGCTGAAGGAGTTGTAAATGCAACTTGAAGAACTTATGAAGAAGGGGTATATACGCCCAAGTGTGTCACCTAGGGGTGCCCTAGTCTTGTTTGTGAAGAAGAAAAATGGGACATTAATATTGTGCATCTATTTCAGATAGTTGAATAAAGTAACTATAAAGAGCAAGTATCCCTTACCAAGGATTGATAATCTCTTCAATCAGTTGAAGGATGCAAGGATATTTTCAAAGATAGATCTTAGATCAGGATACCATCAGGTAAGGATTAAAGAGGAAGATATCGGAAAGACCACCTTTAGAAAAAGGTATGGTCATTATGAGTTCACAGTGGTGCCATTTGGGTTATCAAATGTACCAGTTGTTTTCATGTTCTTAATGAATGTTGTTTTCCGAGAATATTTAGACAAGTTTGTCATTGTATTTTTAGATGACATCCTTGTATATTCAAAGTCGGAATAAGAGCATGAGCATAATTTGAGGATGGTGTTGCAAGTGTTAAGAGAGCATCAATTCTATGCCAAATTGAGCAAGTGCTCATTTTATCAAAACAAAATCCATTATTTGGGGCATATCATTTCAGAGGATGGGATAGTAGTGGATCCTGAGAAGATAGAATCCATTAGAGAATGGTCAGCGCCAAAGAATGTGACATAAGTCATATCCTTCATGGGTCTAGTTGGCTACTAAAAAAGGTTCATTGCAGGGTTTTCGAGAATAGCTCACCCCATCACTTCCTTGCAAAGGAAGGGGAAGAAGTTTCAATGGATAGAATAATGTAAAAGAAGCTTCCAACAATTGAAGCAGTTGTTAACCAATGCTCCAATTTTGTGGATTGTTAATCCGAATGAAGATTTTGTGTTGTGCACAAATGGGTGCAAAGAAGTACTTGGAGGAGTCCTTAATCAGAATGGATTTGTGATATGTTTCGAGTCCAGGAAATTGAAAGAGCATGAAAGGATTTATGTCACTCATGATTTGGAGTTGGAAGCCATAGTGCACGCTTTGAAGAAGTGGAGGCACTAACTCATGGGAAATAGGTTTTATTTTAGGAAAGACCATAATGGTTTGAAGTATTTGTTTGATCATCCTACTTTAAATGTCAAGCAGAGCAGATGGTTGGAATTCCTCTGTGATTATGACTTTGATATCAGGCACATAAAAGGAAAGGAGAACAAAGTGGTTGATGCACTCAGTGGGAGAGTGCATGAACTACATGCTACAACCATTAGCATGTATAAAACTAATGTTAAAGGAAGAATTTTGGAAGCTGCAAAGGCAAATTTGCAATACATGGAATTGGTAACAAAATTGCAGCAAGGTAAAATGCAAAAGAAAGTTGATGACTATGAATTAGGAATTGATGGAATTATCTTGTACAGAAATAGAGTTTATGTAATCAATTTTCCTTAATTGAGGAGTGCGATTTAAAAAAAAAATGCACAATGTACCTTATGCGGGACACCCAGGATATCAAAAAACAGTTTCAGCAGTCAAGAGCCAATATTATTGGCCAAGCATGAAGAGGGATATTGATGAATACATAGCTAAATGATTGGAATGTTAAAGGGTCAAGGCTGAACATAGACACCCAGATGGGTTACTGCAGCCATTACCCATTCCTCAGTGGAAGTGGGAAGTGGTGACAATGGATTTCTTCACAGGATTGCCCAGAACAAGCAAGCAGCATGATGCAATCATGGTGGTGGTGGACAAGCTTACTAAAGTTTCCCATTTCATTCCTATGAAGGTTACTCACAAGGCAACCAATGTTGTTGATATTTATATGAGGGAAGTAGCACACTTGCATGGTATAACCAAGACAATTGTGTCTAACAAAGACCCAAAGTTTACCTCAAAGTTTTGAAAGGGGTTATTTGAAGGGTTCAAAATAAATCTGAACTTCAACATAGCCTCTCATCCTGAGTCTGATGTGAAAACATAAAGGGTGAACCAAGTGATAGATGATATGTTAAGGATGTATGTGATGGATAAACCATCTAAATGGGAATATTATCTACACTTGGTAGAATTTTCCTACAACAATGGGTATCAAGCATCACTGAAGATGAGCCTGTTTGAAGCACTTTATGGCAGAAAGTGCAACACCCCAGTAAGTTGGGACAACCGAACTGATAGGGCAGTGGTTGGGCCAGAGTTGCTCAAGGAAATGGAAGAGTAAATGTTGAAGATAAACATACTTTGAAGATTGCCCAAGACAGGAAAAAAAGCTATGCAGACAAAGGCAGAACCCACGAGTTTAAAGTGGGTATTAATGTATTCTTGAAAGTGAAGGCTAACAAAAGCTCCATGAAGTTGGGAAATTATTCCAAGTTGGTAGCCAGATATTTTGGGCCATTTGAAATCCTAGAGAGGATTGGTTCAGTAGCTTATATGCTTGCATTGTCTGCATCTATGACTATACATAATGTATTTCATGTCTCGTTTCTTAAGAAATATATACCTAATGCTAATCATGTTATTGATTGGAATGTGATTCAGGTGGAGCAAGAAAATGCTTTTCATGTACATCTGGTGCACATATTGGACCAGAAAAGAAAGCAGCTGTAGAATCGAGCCATAGGGCTTGTAAAAGTCCAATGGACCTGGTACATTCCTGAGGACGTAACATGGGAGCATGAAGATGTTATGCGGGCAAAGTACCCGCATCTTTTTGAAGATTTTGGAAATTTGGTTGTTGTTGTGTAAATAAGTTGCACCGAGGACAGTGCAAACATAATGGAAGGGGATTGTAACACCCCAAGGTTGAGCCCCTCCTGAATTGTAATTATGTTTATAGGCTGGTGAGCCAAGTGTTTATAAGCTAGAATACTTATGTGTTTATTAGGCCGAAGAGCCTAGATTCTTAAGGCCAGTGAGCCTATTTTTGTATATGTAAACACTCATATCATTAATATAAATACATTGTTGCGTGTAGACCGGCCACGATAAAAGAGTATGGGGGACTAAGCTCCACTAGGTAGGGAAAGGGAAGGGCTAGGAGACTAGGGAAAAGGGATAAGACTGAGGGCTTAACCCCAAGAGAATATTATATTATTATTTCCTAAAGACTATGGTGCAGATAATTGTTTTATCCTAAGTCTCATGGAAGAGGAAATGAATCCCAAATGGAGAAAAAAATCTCTAGGAGAGCCATGTGTCAATCATGGCACATGCAAATATAGGTGGGGAAAAATAGTATGTTTCCCCATCTTTCCCCATTCACTCACACATTCACGCATAGATCCATCCTCTCCATTGTTGACCTCTACATCATTCACACACCTCTGGAACCTGCAGGCACTTTGATTTATCTCATACTTTTCCTATGAAGCACAACACACCTGTACTTTTCTTGAGCACGTACCATGACTTAACAGTTTGTTGTTGCTACCAATGTAGTTCCTTGACTGAGTGTGGCTTGTTTCCATCATTTTTTCTATACCGAGCTTTGTTGTTTCCACCACCCTCACTCGAATTGACTTAGGATTTGGACTGAAGAAGCAAGTTGTCATGCTTGTGGGTTTGAAGAGGCAGGTTTTCATGCCCGTGGACTGAAGAAGTAGGTTTCTAGGCCCGTAAGAAACTCTCTCCAGGTGAGAGAGGTTGTTGGGGAAGTGATTTTCCCATAGGGAGCCCAATGACAGCTATAGTGCTCTGAGAATTCCTGTCTAGTTTGTTGTTGAAGCCCTGGAAGGGAAGTGGGGTAGCCGAAGGATTGTTGAGCAGAGAAGGGGTACACTTCCTGGGGTGGAACAGGCATGTGGAGAATGGGAGGTTGTAGGTTGTTAGTGTGAATTGGCTCCTAGGAGAAAATCCTTCATGTTGATCTGTGTGACCTTCTTGTTGTCCTTGTCAAGCCTAGGAATCCCTTGCCTAATGGATTTTATTCCCAACTCGGGGGTGACCCACTGCTGAGCATGATGAGTAGCATGGTCTAAGGCTAGGAGGTTTGTGGAAGGTCTGCATGTAGTTGATGGTCATCTATTAATAGATAAGTACCGAATCTTTGTTCTTTGTATGATGTGTATCTTGAAATCAAGTTATAATGTTATTAGAATTGTCTGTATATATTGCATGTATGATTTAATGTTGTTTCTGCATGAATAGGTGTATGAAAAGAATGCTTTAACTATTTAAATTGCATTAGATAGATATGTTTATAAATATATATGGTATCAGAGCATGAAAGTTATTTGGTGGAATGGATTGGCCTGTTGGTTTAAGGCCGGGGATGTCACGAATTGGTATCAGAGTGAGAAAAAAATAAAAGATACAGTTGATTGGGTAGAGTTACCTAGAAAAGGTTGATGGTCGGGGACGTCACAATGTTCTTTGTCCGTTGCCTCTGTACTGGATCTCTGCAGAACTTCAGAGTGATATGGTTTTCACACTAGATGACGATCGACCAATGAAACTGAATCCCCAACTCAGTGAGAAAATGTTGTAGCAACATAGCCTGAATGGTTATGTTAACTACCCCTCTGTACTTTTCCTTAACTAAAGATAGAGAAATGGAATCCTGCCTCTTGCTTGACCAACAGATAGGCCCAGAACCAAGACTGAGTGAGTAACCATATGTGGACTTGCGATCAGTACTATCGCCAGCCCAGTAAAAATCAGTGAACCCGATGAGATCTAATATAGAGTTTGTTGCATAATGAATCCCAAAGGTGATGATGCCTTGTACATATCGAAGGATATGCTTTGTAGCCTTCCAATGTAGCTCATGTGGCTTCTGCATGAACCTGGAAACTATGCCAACTACATATGAGAGGTCTGGTATAAAGTGTGTGAGATACAACAAGCTCCCCACTAGTTGTTTGTACAGTGTTTTTTCAACCAGTGGAGTGTCCCCACCATCCTCAAGTTTGACTCCTGATAGGAAAGGAGTCGGAGCAGACTTGTAGTGTGTCATGTGAAATCTCTCAAGGATATCTTGAGCATACTTGGACTGATAAAATTTGATGCCTGATGCATCCTGACTGATATCGAGTCCAAGGAACAAGTGTAGCGTACCCATGTCCTTCATCAAGAACATGTCATGTAGAATTCTCTTGACTGGATAAATCGTTGAAGTCGAGCAATCGGTGATCAACAAATCATCAACATACTGAACTAAGAGTAGAAGTGAATCAATCATCCTGAGCATGTAGACATTCGGGTCTGATTTAAAATGTACAAAGTTCTATGACAGCAAGTAGGAATCCATCTTGGCATACCATGCCCTCAGAGCCTGCTTGAGGCCATAAAGTGACTTCTTCATTCGACACACCAAAGATGAATCATGCATAAATCCTTGGGGCTTTTCCATATAGATATCCTTAGAGAGATAAACGTGAAGAAATGCATTCTTCACGTCCATCTGATGGACTTCCCATCCCTTGGCCTCCACAATGGCAAGTGCCAAGCGTATGGAATCCATCTTCGCTACTGGGGCGAAGGTCTCATCATAGTCAATGCCATGCACCTATTAAAATCCTTTGGAAACAAGCCTGGCTTTGTATCTACTAATTTTTCCATCCACTATACTCTTGGTCTTGTAGACCAATCTACATCTGATGGCCAAGACAAGTTTGATGGCCAAGACAGAGAGGCTGTGATGTTGATCAAATTGTCCGTGACAGATGAGATGCTACCTCAGGTTCAGAATGGGAAGACTACTGCAGCGATCTGGAAACAGTTGAAAGAGACTCATGAGATTTCAGATAAGGGTCGAGCATTCTTTTTAAAGAATATGTTGTTCTCAATCAATATGAGTGAGGGTGCCTCTCTCCAAGAGAACTTACTCAAGATCAAGGACATCTAGGAGAAGTTGGAGGCCATTGGTCGGAAGATAGCAGAAGAGGACATGGTGGTGATCACGCTAAACATATTTCCAGGGCCCTACGAGCACTTCATTGAGACCCTGAACATCACAGCTACAGACGTTGAACTGAAGTTTGGAGATATATCCAATAAGCTCTTGCAGCAGGACAGGTGGAAGAAGCAGTTTGGGAGAAGCAGTGAGACAGTGGGTTCAGAGCAGGCCTTTGCAGCCAAAGCTAAAGGCAAAGGAAAATGGACAAGGAAACTTGGTCCAGGTAATGATGCGGATGCCACCAAAATCTTGAAGACCATCACTTTTCATTACTGTGGCAAGACTGGCCATATGAAGAAGCACTACAGAAAGCAGTTGTCAGATCAAAATCATAACCACGGAGGGTCTCAGCAGAAGGCCCATGTCGCAGAGCACACAGAGGATAAGGAGGTAGCCTTCTATGCCTTTATGGCCTATACACAAGCAGATCAGTCCAAGTCATATGCTTGGTTTGTTGATTTAGGCGCATCCAAGCATTTCACGAATCAGAAAGATTGGTTCACAGAGTTTACACCTAGTCCATCCAAAGACTCAGTGATCTTCGGTGGAGGCAAGGAGTATAATATAGTCGCCAAGGGGAATGTTCAGATTTCCTTCGGAGGGAAGATGATTATGTTTCTCAACGTCCACTATGTGCCATGTATGGAGCTTAATCTACTCTCAGTTAGTCAGATTATGAGGCACTCTCCTCACTTGGATGTCAACTTTAGTAATCACAAGTGCTATATCATTGACAAGAATACCAAGAAGATCGTTGTTCTTGGTGTGGAGGACCATGGTCTATTCATATTGGTGGATATTGGGTAGGGCAGAGAGCATGCATTGGCAACGAAGAGTACATTAGACATATGAACACTATGGAATCAAAGGTATGGGCACCTCAATTTTAACTACCTCTCTCAGTTGGCACGAGAGAAATTGGTAGATGGACTTCCAGACATTCAGCAGAAGATTTAGGGAGTTCGTGGAGCTTTCCAGGCAGGGAAGCAACATCGAGCACCATTTGACGAAGGACAAGCCTTGAGAGTGTAGAGGGTCCTTCAACTGGTTCATGTAGATGTATGTGGACCAATGAACATGGGATCAATCAGTAGTGCCAGGTATTTCCTTCTGTTTTTTGATGATTTCAATAGGAAAATGTGGGTGTATTTTTTGAAGTTGAAGTCTGACGTGTTTAAAGAATTTCAAAACTTTAAAGCATTATTCGAGAATGAGTCAGGTTGTCATATTACCTCTCTTAGATCTGATAATGGTGGAGAATTTTGCTCCAAAGAATTCAATAATTTTTTAGCTAAACATGGAATCAAGAGACAATACACCACACCCTATACTCCACAATAGAATGGGGTGGTTGAAAGGCAAAACCGCACTATCACAGAGATGTCCAGATGTATGTTGCAGAACAAGTGTGTTCCTAATAGGTTTTGGGTAGAGGCAATGTTCACAACAATTTACTTGTTGAATAAGTCTCCCACGATGGTGGTAAAGCAGAAGACTCTAGAGGAAGCATGGTCTGGAAGAAATCCCAAAGTAAGTCACTTGAAGGTCTTTGGTTCTACTGCTTACACTTGGATTCCAACTGTGAAATGAACCAAGTTAGATCCAAAGAGTAAGAAGATGATGCTTATAGTGTACATCGACACCCATAAAGCTTACATATTAGTTGATGTTGACACTGATAAGGTGAGCTTTAGCAGAGATGGTTTTGTTGATGAGGAGGTTAGACCCTTCCATACTCCTCCCGCATTCATAGTTAATGAGTAGGCAAAAGTCATTGAAGATTCAGGTGTCAAGCTTCCGATAGCTCCACCTGAAGGGGGGAAAGATTCTGAGCATGATGATGAGGAGTCAGAACATGATTAGTCTCCTAGGTCAGTCAGATCAGTACATTCTGAAGCAGGAACCCCAAGTCATGGTGGAAATACTGACTTGGCAGCCATGGATTCCAAAAGACCCAAGTGGTGGCATAACACCATTGGAGATGTTCAGATAGGAGAGATGATCGAGGGAAGATCATCATGAGGTAAGAGTAAACAATAGACTGGCACAATAAACTTTGCTCTTCTGGCCAATATTCAGAAGATCTATGAGCCTCAGGTATTCAAGGAAGCAAAAGGAAGACCTGAATGGGAAAAGGCCATGGAGGCCGAACATGAAAGTTTGATGAAAAATCAAACTTGGGATCTCACATCTCTTCCATCAGGGAAGAAACCCATTGGCTGCAAATGGGTGTACAAGGTCAAGTACAAGGCAGATGGTACACTTGACAAGAACAAAGCATGGTTAGTTGCGAAAGGATTCTCTCAATGAGAAGGCATTGACTATGAGGATACTTTTTCTCCTACATCGAAGATGATCATTATTCGTCTTGTTCTAGCCATGGAAGCACAACAAGGCTGGAAGGTCCACTAGATGGATGTGAAAATTGCCTTCCTCAATCGATATTTGAAGGAAGTGGTATACATGTGCCAACCAGAGGGGTTTTAGGTTGCAAGGAAGGAGCATCTAGTTTGCATACTAAAGAAGGCTCTATATGGTCTGAAACAAGCACTGAGGGCCTGGTACATCAAGATTGACAGGTATTTGGTTCAGCAAGGGTTCCAGTGGAGTCCTTCAGATTCCAACTTATATGTCAAAAGAGTTGGTAATGAGATCCTTCTTGTTGTTGTTTATGTGGATGATATCATTATTACAGGTAGTGAGGAAGATGCAATTACATGGATCAAATACAACATGAGCAGAGCATTTGACATGACAGATCTAGGCCTCCTACACTATTGTTTGGGTGTAGAAGTTTGGCAAATAGGGAGAAACATTTTTGCCTCACAAGCAAAGTATGCCAGGAGTTTGTTGGATAAGTTCAGGATGGAGGATTGCAAAATCTCCTCTACACCTATGGAGAAAGGGCTGAAACTTTCAGCCAAGACTAACTCAAAGGAAATCAGTGAGTCACTATACAGACAACTAGTGGGAAGCTTGATATATCTTACAGCCACTAGACCTGATCTGATTTTCGTTGTGAGCTTCATTTCTAGATTTATGGCAACGCCGAAAGTAGAGCACTGGACAACAACAAAGCGAGTGATGAGATATGTGAAAGGGACACTTGACTTTGGTACTCTATACAACAGGAGCAAAGACTCGAGGTTGTGTGGGTATACAGATTCATATTGGGCAGGTTTTGTTGATGACAGAAAATCCACTTCTGGATATGTCTTCAGCCTTGGCATGGGTGCAGTCACATGGACCAGCAATAAATAGCATGCAGTCTCCCTTTCATCGACATAAGCAGAGTATTGAGGAGCATTGAAAGGTGCATGTGAGTCAGTTTGGCTCAGGAGGATGTTATCAGATATGTAGATGCAACAGAGAGAGCCTACACCCTTGTTCCGTGACAATCAAGGGGTAATGAAACTTGTCAAGAATCCAGTCTTCCAAAAGCATACCAAACATGTTGATACACACTATCACTTCATCAGACAACTTGTAGAAGATGGAACTATTGAGTTGCAGTATTGTCCTACAGAGGATCAAACTGCAGAAATTTTCACCAAGTCTTTGGGTCCCGAAAAACATGTAAAATTTTGAAATAAACTTGGTGTACTGAGTAGATTGACCATTAAGGGAGGGTGTTAAATTAAATATTAGTTTATAATGGTCAATTATAAATTATACTTAGGCATTAATAAAGTCAAAGTGACTTTAGGTTAATTTATTTTCTTTTAGGTCAGATATTTTCTTTTAGGTTATATTTTCAGTTTATCCCACATTCATAAAGTGGTTTGACTTTACTTTATTGTAACCTATATAAGAAAGATATTTGCTCTTTTATTTCATTGATTGAATAAAGACAGATAACCTTATTCAATTTATCTTGGTTTTTGTGTGTGCTCGATTTCCGTTACAAACTGGAGAGTTGTACCCCATCAGAATAGGAGGACCTTTGAATGCATCCAATGAAGAATAGACTTCTTTTGTGGAAGCCATGTGATGTGATGCTTTTGAATCTACGATCCAAGCATGGGGAGAGGAGTTGATGGCAATCGAGGCATGGCTAGAATTGCCTTTCTTGGAATTTTGATCTATTGGCTTCTTCTTCTTGACACCCTTGGGGATGGGATCTCCAAGGTTGTTTTTCTTAAGTATTTGAGTCATTATATCTATTTGTTTCTGCATGCATGCAGATTCTGGATGGAATCCTTTATGGTAGGATGTGAATTTCTCCCCTTTTCTTCCCTTTCCACCTTT
Source organism: Picea sitchensis (assembly GCA_010110895.2). Classification (NCBI taxonomy): domain Eukaryota; kingdom Viridiplantae; phylum Streptophyta; class Pinopsida; order Pinales; family Pinaceae; genus Picea; species Picea sitchensis. The sequence goes on along the minus strand of SNQJ01S0002312.1, from coordinate 225,592 downwards.
GGATTCGGAAGCATCGTTGAACGTTTTTGAGTACCCTTCCTTCTTCGGATTTACATGATCTTTCCTTTTGTCTTTATCTTTAGAATTCTGATATTGATGGCTTCCATCTTGCACAGTAAGTGAATTCACCTTTGGGCCTTTGATTTTTCCCATGTCGATGAGCTTGGTTTTCTCTTGTGTCAGGGATTCAATAAATTCCTCAAGAGAAGGCATCTTCCAAGTGGCTCTAGAGGAGAATTTGAATGAATTCTTTTGGGAATTCCATTTTTCTGATGTCTTCAATATTTGGTACCCACAAAAAATTTGGTGTAGCTTTTGCTGAGTAGTTTGTTGGATTTGATACCATGTAAATGTGTTGAATTTTCATACAATATATCTATCTAGAAAATACCACACACATTTGTAGAGAGAAATTGAGAAAGAAGAAGCAAGAGAGAAAGAATGGAAGAATTCTCATTAACCGTAATGAATAATGAATAATTTACACATGATATACTTTGTATAACTCAACCAATGTGCACTAGAGAAGAAGCCAATGTGCCATAGTGGTGGTCTAGAGTGATATGGACACACACCATCAACTACAGGAGTAAATTGCCACCTAGTCTAGTCTCTTAGGCAATTACAGGAGTGAACTGCCACCTAGTTGAGTTAACTAGTCTACCAGTCTTCAGTTAGCTGACTGAAACAGAGTGAAGTGAGGAGGAGATAAGGGAATCATGGGTAATGCGCCCGTCTGGTGATGATACCAAGGCTAATGGACATTAGTTGGTGATGATCCCAATTTTGCATGGTGACAAAACCAATGCAGCATCTAGAATCCACTAAACCAGTCAAACTGAAGTGAAAACTGAAGAGAATATTCTCCTAGAGGAATATTCTCCCTAAACTTTAGGAGACTGGATAAAGACTAATAAACAAGGAAAAAACTTAAGAAAAATAAATCCTAGGTGTGTGTGAAGTAACTCCAACAGATACCATTTAAAAATATATGTGCACGCAACATTCCAAATATCCCATGCAGCTACAACATAATAAAAACCTATGAATGCAATTGTTCAAGAAAACATAAAACACACAACATTCATATGAACCATTTTCACAATGGAATAAATGAAATAAAAACAATAGAACAATTATCTATTAATAATTAACCAACTGGTCGCATACAAGGATGAACCTCCCAGTCATAGGCATTGTTGTTCATTTTCTTTCAAAAATAGGTACCCCCGAGCTGAGGCTATGAGTCCACAAAGAGATATGACCCTCTTGGTTGTCCACTCTCCACACACAACATCCCCAAATCCTAGGTTCTACTCCCACAATAATTCCAATCTTCCATCTCTCTTCCCCACAACCTACACAACCCAAGGAATGTACCCCCTTCACTGCTCACAGCCCCTCGAGATGCACCAATCATTTATCAAGGATTCTAGTGCACTCGATTGGAGAATAATATCTCAACAAGGAATTCCAGGAACTCTCGGTTGCTTCGGGAGTGCTCACAACAACCTTCACAAGGCTCTTGAGCCATTTCCTCAATAGAAAAATGCACTATAGTCTTACAACTCATTTTATAGGCACTTTCTCAACATAAACACAACCAAACCATGGATGCCTTCAAGAACAACATGGTTGGTGCTCTTTCTAGCACTCAACTCCTCTCTTGTTGCCTAAAATATGCATGTAGAAAATTGTCCCCTTATGCATACAAATTTCCCTTCTTCTTCCTTGCTTACTTGATTCTCACTCTTCCCAAAGATGATTGTACTTCAGATCCATGCTCCCAATAAATTTGGGATGTGACTCCTCACACACACCCTCTTACATGAGTTTAATGATTGGCTTTGGGAACACTCAACGGAAAATTAGAAGGTTATAAACAATGATAATAAAATTCAGGAATGTGGGTTTGGATTAAAACCCATGCATAACTGCCCCTTGGACCCCACTCCCTTGTGGAATCATAGCCCCCCCCATCGTTATCATTCCTCTCGCATCATAGCTAGTGGTTATCATCTTTATTAATCATTTCAATGTTCATAATACATAGTTCAATGCTCAACCATGTTAATCAATACAAGCTCTTTTTCCAAAACATATCGGATCACCCGCCTAAATGACATTTATACAATTACATTATGATTTGTGGGATTTAAAACCAAGGATTTTACAAATCCTCTTACAGGAAAAGAAGATGAAGCGATAAGGATAACATATAGGTAAGCATGAGTAAAAAATAGTCACCCAGGTATATCAAGCTCATAAGTTTCCCCTCCCTTCTTTTCTTCTATAAATGAGATGAATTTGAAATGTAAAATGGATTTTTACTTGTGCATATTTGTATACTTTTCTATGAAATGTTAATGAATGAGAAGCCATTGATGGCCAAGTTATTTGGATGTGGACTTCAGTTCTAAAATGCATCGTTTGTGGAACTTTTTTGCTAATTTACTGAGTTTTGGAATGGTATAATCATTTGTTCTAACAATGTGGACTTTTCTCTCGAATGAGAAACTTTTTTTATTTAGTTTATCTCACAAATTGTTTTCCTATAGCCTTAGGCGTAGTAATATAGTTAGTTGATCATTACTAGACATTTTTGTAATGCAATTTTTTATTTAAATTATTGCTTTTATTTTCTTAAGTAACTTTTATTAAAGGTTTAAGCAGTAATATATTTGATGCTATGCATACCTTATCAATTTTGTTAGTTAGTCTGAGCAACATTCTGAATTTTGGATTTTAGATTTGTTGCATCTCATTTATCACATTTAAAAAATACTTAAATGATGGATCAAGATGCTACCATTAAAACCAAAAAAAAACATCTAAAGTTTGTCGTTCCATAAACTAGACATATTCCTTATTCCAAATGGTGTAAGGTCGAATTGGGACCTTTCATTGGGGAGAATACCTATTGATTGCACATGGTCATTCATCCTTGACAATAGTTTTGTGCTAGAAGGAGGGCCATGGTTGTATGGATGATAAAGATGATATACATAGTGATTTCCCGCACATTCTTTTATGTGTGAATTATAATCCTAAGAAAACTTTTGAAGATATGACCATTGATCTCGAAAATAATAATCTTCGAGAAACAAATCCATTGTATGCTATTCCAAATCAAGAAGTGGAAATATTACATCGACTTACCTGAGCATATGCTAAGAAAATTGGCGAGCTACTTGTCACTCCTTTACTACATAAATGGAAGAGAATGACTAAAAATATCATTTAGGCTAATACAAATTATATTATATAAAACATAGAGGACTTAATTGATCTCACACTTGATGAAATTCCTCAACCCCTAAATGCAATCCCATCATCTCCTCTTATTTCATATTCTCATTCATTGAACCCTTGAAGTCTATATTTTGACTTTAATTTTAATAGAAAATCTTGTGAAGTTCTTAAACAACTTGTTGCTACTCAAATGGATGGAAATCAAAAGTGAGTGTCTGACTAGAGAGCTTGAGATTCTCTCAACTTAGTAGGTAAGTTCGATGATATTCCCAAACATCTTGTGTATCATCCCAAAGTTTAAGTTAGATAAGTGATCTGGATTTATGAGCGGAACGAAATGAATACACAAATATATAATATTAACATAGATATATAGTGAATACTAATAGAGATACGGTAAAACTAAACTTCTATTAAATAATAAATATGCTAAAACTATAAAATGCAGACTGAAACGAGCTTGTTAGAATGGTGGCAGCTTATCTTTGAGAAGAGATGTGACGGCTACGCTCATTCGCAAGAAGATGAGTAAAATGAGGCTCCAAAGGAATTTTTACATCAAACATGAATATCAAAACCCTAAACATCCCAAAAACCTAACCCTAGGAGATGAATCATCAAAATTCATGTGGGCCCCATTGGGGTAAGTTGGTACATCAACTTCTCGTGGTCGTAACGTTTGCATACGATCTTCGTTTTAGGAGAATGATATCCCATTAGAAAGGTCTATCTAAGGAATACACATGATGATGTCACACTTTAACTATGTCTTAGTGTGATTATCATGTGCCCAAAAAAAAAATTTGAGGTTCTCAAAACAACCCCAGAAGTTTAGGACCCGAAAAGCTAGAAAAATATTACCAAGATAAAAATTGTAACTTCCAAGATGAAATTTGTATGTGAATAAACTAAAAGATGTGGGTGACCACCGATATCCACCTGGATCAATCCTCCCTCCTTATGAAGCAATGGTCTCCATTGCGTTGAGTTACCCCATGAGATGAGGAAACTTCTGTTGAATTTGGCCCCGGGTGAGCCACTTGCCTTGGTGTAGGATTTTCCCCCTTTGACAACCCGATAAAGATGAAGTTTTTGTTGGCGAGTGCCCTTGAAATATGTGTCCACAATATGATCAGTGGATTCATGTTCCATATATTCAGGGTTGAGCTCTATCGGTGTCAATTGTTCTACTATCTCTGAGGTGTCCAATAAGGGTGGAAAGTATGGTTGAAGGAGGTCCAAATTAAACAATGGGTGCAAGCCAAGGAAGGGGGAATGTTAATATTAAAAGCATTGTCACCCACAACCTTGTTGATGGTGTAAGGTCCATAATATAGTAGAAGAAGCTTTCGATGGGGTCTTGTAAGGCATTATTTCTGTAAGTGCAACCAAACTTTATCTCCCACCTGAAACGTGTGTGGCACCTGGTGTTGATTATGGCGTTGCTTGTACTTGGAATTGGACTTCTGCAAAATATCCTGAACATGTTGGCAGATGTGCTAGATTCGTTCAATGAACCAGGTGGATTTATCCTCTTTGGTTTGCACATGGGATGATTATGCCTGTGTGGACGCAAGGCGTAGTGAAATACCCATGGGACCCAATGGTTGAAATCCCAACCCCACCTAAAAGGAGTTGTGGTTGGTTGAGCTATGTATGGCTCTATTGTAACTGTGTTGAACATAGGGAAGACTCTAATCCCATGTGCATGGATTCTTGGAATTGTACATGCGCAAAATATGCATGATCATCCTGTTTACAACCTCAGTTTGTCCATCTGTTTGGGAGTGGAATGTTGTGGATTTAGTGAGCTTGGTCTCTAGCGATGACCAGAGGCTCGACCAAAATGTGTTGAGGAACCAACTATCGACAAATCCAACTACTTGATGACCTATGCTTATATGGGGTTCTTCTGGCTACCGCTATTAATGATGAAGTGCAACAGAGTACCCTTCACCCAAAACTGTGAATAAAAGAGGCGTTCACCTTCCTCTTGTTCATTAGGTTCATTAGGCTAGACCTTGGTGGTGGTAGAAACAATGGCATTGGGTTATGCATCAATGATTCGTCTCTGTTTTCCTAGTTTTGAATTATATTCGGATCCTACATCTGATTCAAAGGCTTTCACCTCAGCCACCAATGACTAATTTAAGAGGCATTTAGTGTTGTTATGTCAGGGCTCTTATGGAACTCACACCATTTCCCAATGTATTTCTTTTTCTTTTGTTTGTCCTTCTTTGTTTGTGTTTTGGACTGATTGTCCTGCAATTGTCCATCCTTTCTCTATACTTTGTTCTACGGGTTGGGGTGACCTTTTCCCTACTTCTGCTATGAGGGGTTTCCAGACCCAAACTGTTGTGCCTTTTGTTTGAACTTCCACTCGATTTTGATAGCATATCGATAGGTCACGCCCAAGTAAGAAATGTCCATAAACTCCTTTTTTTCCTCTAATACCCAACTTGGTGCTCAATTTATGGAAGACATTTGTGAACTCTGACACTGTTTGGTCCCTTTCCTGCCGCAATGTGATCCATTTTGTATATAAGTTGTCATAAATTCCAACGTGGTAGTATTGTTCTTTAATAACATCCCTAAAAAAATCCCAGGTGGGTGTTACTGCAAACAATGGAGATTCCATTGTTTCCTTTTGCTCACAGAAAGTCTCCCACCAATCTTTGACATGGGGGATGGCCTTAAGGAGTGAAAATGTAATATTTTCTCTATATGAAAATTTGTCGATAGAAAAATACCCTTCTAGCATATTTAACCATTTGTCTATAGAATCTACATCTATCTGAACTTCAAATATAGGAATATTAAAGTTGATTTTTACCTTGAAGGGGGTGCCTCCACCAATCGAGGAGGATGTGTCACTTGTCGGTAGTCGTCAAAGAACTTGTGAAAAGTTATCCATCATCTTGTTCCTCGATCATTTTGAAAGGATATCATGTCTCGTCGTCTTTATTTTCTTCTTCCATAGAAGGTTTCTTGGGCGTGACAAAGCAGTTGTCCTCAAGAAAAACAATCTCGAGACCCAAGTCTCTATACCTTGACCTCATCGATGACATGCACTAAAAAGGACAAGGAGCAAACCGCTTTGATACCACTAATCCAGATTTATGAGCGGAACAAAATGAAAACACATATCTATAATATTAACATAGATATACAATGAATAATAACATAGATACAGTAAAATTGGACTTCTATTAAATAATAAATATGTTGAAACTGTAAAATGCATACATAAACAAGCTTTCTAGAATGGTGGCAGCTTATCTCTGAGAAGAGATGTAATGGCTATGCTCATTCGCAAGAAGATGAGTACAATGAGGCTCCAAAGGAATTTTTACATCAAACATGAATGCCAAATTCCTAGACATCCAAAAAACCTAACCCTAGGAGATGCAACGCCAAAATTCATGTGGGCTCCGTTGGGGTAAGTTGGTACATCAACTTCCCGGGGTCGTAAATTTGCATACTATCTCTATTTTAGGCGCACGATAGCATGTTGTAAAGGTTTATCCAAGGAATACACATTATTTCATCACACTCTAAGTTGAAATATGGTGAGACCGTGGCAGGCCCAAAAACTGTTGTTGAGGGCCTCAAAATGGCCCCAGAAGTTTAGGACATGAAAACCCAGAAAAAAACTGCCAAGATAAAAATTGTAACTATCAGGATGAAAGTTGTATGTGAGCTAGCTAGAGGAGGTGGGTGGCCACCGATATCCACCTGGATCAATCCTCCCTCCTCAGGAAGCAATGGTCTCCATTGCATTGAATTCCCCCTTGAGATGAGGAAACTTTTATTGAATTTGGCCCCGGGTTAACAACTTTCCTTGGTGCAGGAGTTGCCCCGCTTTGACAATCCAATAAAGTTCAAGCTTTTGTTGGCAAGTTCCCTTGACCTTTGTGTCCACAATATGATCAGTGGATATGTGTTCCATACAGTCAGGGTTAATCTATGTTGGTGTCAACTATTCTGCTATCTTTGAGGTGTCTAATAAGGGTGGAAAGTATGGTTGAAGGAGGTCCACATTAAACACTGGTTGCAGGCCAAGGAAGGGGGGAATGTTGAGCTCAAAATAATTTTCACCCATAGCCTTAGTGATGGTGTAAGGTCCATAGAAAAGTGTATAAATCTTTTGATGTGGTCATGTAAGGCGTTCTTTCTATAAGTGCCACCAAACTTTATCTCCCACCTGAAATGTGTGTGGCACCCAGTGTTGATCATGGCACTGCTTGTACTTGGCATTGGACTTTTGAAAAATATCTTGAACCTATTGGAAAATGTGTTGGAATCATTGAATGAGCTGGGTGGATTTTTTGGCTTCAGTTTATGCATGGGATGATTCTTCCTGTGTGGAAGCAAGGGGTACTGCAACATCCATGGGACCCATTCGTTGAAATCCCAACCCCACCTGAAAATGGTTGTGGTTGGTTGAGCCATGTATGGCTCTATTGTAAATGTGTTGAACATAGGGAAGACTCTCATCCCATGTACGTGGATTCTTAGAATTGTACATGCAAAAAATATGGACGATCATCATGTTGATGACCTTAGTTTGGCCATCAGTTTGGGGGTGGAAGGTTGTGGTTTTAGTGAGCTTGGTGTCAAGCCATGACCAGAGGCTCAACTAGAATGTGTTGAGGAACCTACTGTCCTGATCAGTGACTATGTATCATGGTATCACAAAATTTACCCACACTCGTTTGAAGAAGAGTTGTGTAGTGGCCTCTGTTGTGATGCTCTTCTTGCAGGAGACCAAAATCACCATCTTGGAAAATCGACCAACAACCAAAAAAACATAGTCATTTCCCTACTTGGTTGAAACAAGGCCTAACATGTAGGCCATCGATATGGATTCCTAGGGCGTATCGAGAGTAGGAAGAGGGGTTTACATGCCATTTTTTTTAATGGTTGGTTTGACAATGGCACAGGCCATGCAAGAATTGATATCTTTTCTGAAATTCTGTCAAAGTTTCAACCAATAGAAATGTTGGTGCAACACTGCCACTGTCTTCTCTATGTTGAAGTGTCCTACCACCCGACTATAGTGAGATTCCCAAATCATATTCGCTCGCTTTCCTGATGGAATGAAAAGATGGACCATATGGCACAACAACCCATCCTACAAATGAAAATCAGTGACAACTGTGTTTGTGCCTAGCATCTAGTAGGTAGTGGTGAAGTCGGGATCTCTCTCATATAATTGGGGCCATCTAGAGGTCTCATGTCCATAGGACTATAGCACCATGGTGAGTGTGGCAACTGGAGCTCGACTGAGGAAATCAACGACACGATTGGTGCTCCCTGTCTTATATTTGATGTTTTGATGGAACTTCTGCAAGTCTGTGGACCACTTCTTATAGCAGACATTCTACAATTTTCCTTGTGTCTACATGAATTGCAAGGATTATGATCAATGTGGATGACTATCTCCTTCCTGAGAATGTAATGCCTCCACTGACGGCGGGCTTGTACAATGGAGTAAATTCTTTGTTGTAAGTGGGGTACTTATGGATAGTATTTGATAGTTTCTCACTATGATAGGCCACGAGATTTCCATGCTAAGTGAGAACTGTGCCCACAACATAATCTGAAGCATTTGTCTCAATCTCAAAAGGTTGTTGCAGGTCGTGTAATGAGATCACCAGGGATGAGCACAAGATCTTCTTAAAATCATCGAATGCTTGTTTTTGCGACTAACCCCACATGATTTTTTCATTTCCACTACCCCTAGTCACATGGATAAGGGCCCATGTAATGTGGGAGAATCCCAACACGAACCTACAATAGAAATGGGCAAGGCCTAAGAAGCTATGAAGCTCAGTGAGTGTGGTCGGGGATGTCCAGTCATAGATGATATGGATCTCATGTCCCTTCATCTTTATTTTCTCCTGCCATGGAAGGTTGCTTGGGTGTTCAAGATCATTTTTCCTCAAGAGAAACAAGCTCGAGACCCAACTTTCTATACCCTGACCTCGTCAAGGACATGCACTGAAAACGACAAGGAGTAGACTTCTATGATACCATTGATCCAGACTTATGAGTGAAACGAAATGAAAACACATAGCTATAATATTAACATAGAGATACAATGAATAATAACATAGATAAAGTAAAACTGGACTTCTATTAAATAAGAAATATGTTGAAACTGTAAAATGTGGACTGAAACAAGCTTGCTAGAATGGTGGCAGCTTATTTTTGAGAAGAGACGTGACAACTATTCTCATTCACAATAATATGAGTACAATGAGGCTCCAAAGGAATTTTTACATCAAACATGTATTCCAGAACCCTAGACATCCCAAACACCTAACCCTAGGAGATGAAGGGCCAAAAGTAATGTAGGCCCCGTTGGGGTAAGTTGGTACATCAACTTGTCGGGGTCGTAACTTTTGCATACAATATCCATTTTAGGTGCACGATAGCCTGTTGGAAAGGTCTATTCGAGGACTACACATTATGTTATCACATTCTGAAAAATTAAATAGTTTGAATGTGGTGGGCCCAAAAAACATTGTTTAAGGCCTCAAAACGACCCTGAAAGTTTATGATTCGAAAAGCTAGAAAAAAACTACCAAGATAAAAACTGTAACTTCCAAGATGAAAGTTGTATGTGAGACAAATGGAAGAGGTGGGTTTCCATCTATATACATTTGGATCAATCCTCCCTCCTTAGGAATCAATGGCCTCCATTGCGTTGAGTTCCCCCGTGAGATGAGGAAACTTCTATTGAATTTGGTCGCGGGTGAGCCACTTGCCTTGGTGCAAGAGTTGCCTCACTTTGAAAACTCAGTAAAGCTAAAGCTTATGTTGGTGAGTGCCCTTAACATGTGTGTCCATGGTCTGATCAGTGGGTTTTTGTTCCATACAATCAAGGTTGAGCTATGTCGGAGTCAACTATTCTATTATCTCTAAGGTGTCCAATAAGGGTGGAAAGTATGGCCAAAGGAGCTCCACATTAAACCTTGGATGCAAGCCAAGGAAGGGGGGAATGTTGAGCTCAAAATCATTGTCACCCACAACCTTGGTGATGATGTAAGGTCCATAGTGGAGTGGACGAAGCTTTTGATGGGGTCATGTAAGGTGTTATTTCATTAAGTGCGATCAAACTTTATTTCCTACCTAAAATGTGTGTGGCAACCGGTGTTGATCATGGCACTGCTTGTAATTGGAATTGGACCTCACTCATAAAGTTGGGGCCATATAGAGGCCTCATGTATGTAGGAGTGTATCATTTTGGTGAGTGCAGAAATTGGAGATCGATTGAGGCAGTCAACGACACAGTTGGTGCTCCATGTCTTATATTTGATGTTGAGATGGAACTGTTGCAAGTATGTGGACCACTTTTGATGGTGATCATTCTGGAATTTTCCTTGTGTTTGAATGAACTACAGAGGGTTATGATCAGTGTGGATGATTGTCTCTTTCCCAAGAGTGTAATGCCTCCACTGATTGTAGGCTTGTACAATGGAGTACATTTCTTTGTCGTAAGTGGGCTACTTACGGACAATATCTGATAGTGTCTCACTACGATAGGCCACAAGATGTCCATGCTAAGTGAGAACTGTGCCCACAACATTTTCTGAAGCATCTATCTCAATCTAAAAAGGTTGTTCTGGGTCAGGTAATGAGAGCATCAAGGATGACCACAAGCGTTGCTTCAAATCATCGAACACTTGTTGTTACGATTGGCCCCACAAATTTTTTTCCTTGCCACATCCCATGGTCACCTGGATAAGGGCCCATGCAATATGGGAGAATCCCAACACGAACCTGTGATAAAAATTGGCAAGGCCTAACAAGCTTCGAAGCTCAGTGAGTGTAGTCGGGGCTGGATAATCATGGATGAGATGGATCTTGGCTGGATCGACATGCACCCCATACTCATCAACATTGAAGCCTATGTATCGGACCCTGTTCATGTCGAAGAAGCATTTTTCCAAATTTTCATATAGCTTGTGTTGTTATAGAGTGTGCAGAACCTGTTGAATGTGATGCAAGTGTTCTTCCCAATTCTTTTTGAAGATGAGGATTTCATCCAAATACACCACCACAAAATAATTGGTGAAAGGACGCAAGATATCTTCCATCGTCCTCACTAAAGTTATTGGGGAATTTGTCAAGCCAAAGGGCATGACCAACCATTCAAAAACACCTTCTTTGGACTTGAAGGGAGGCTTCCATATACCGGTCTACTCTATTAGGATCTGGTGGTAGCCAGACTTTATATTAATATTACATAAGTATTTTTCCCCCTTGAACTGTTCAAGGATATCGTCGGTTCGAGGAATTGGGTATCGGTTCCTCACAGTGATTTTATTTAGGGCCTTCTAATCAATGCAGAGTCGCTAGAACCCGTCTTTATTCTGCACAAGCATGATTGGGCTTCCACAAGGTGATGATATTGGGCAGATGTGCCCCTTTTCGATTAGTTCTTGGATCTAGCACTTGATTTCCTTATTTTCTGGCAGAGAGAGGTGATATACCGGCATATTGGGTAGCGGTGTGTTGTGGGTCAGATTGATTGAGTGCTTGACCTGAAAGTGCATAGGTACCCCATTGGGTGAGGAGAAGATGTATATGTATTCTTCCATGAATTTTGTCCATTTTCTTTTGTTGCATGGAGAGACCTATCATGGAGTCCATGGATGTGGTTGCAACCTTCCACTCACTTTGAGCATGAATCACGAAGAAGACAAACTTCCTAGTCTGAGAGATGATCTTCCTACATTTCTTGGCAGATATCAAGGAAATGGTGGTAGATTGGACTACCTCTGGTATTCTGTATAATTTCCTGTCCAAAGTAATAATAACACTATGAGGCCTTGACTCATATACAACATGATGTTTCCATAAATAAGGTTGGCCCGAAAGAACATCACAAACTTCAAGGGGGGGGGACATCACAAAATACCTTATCTCTGAAGGGCTTGATGTCGTAATCCAAACGCCACTGTTGGATGACGCAGAGATGTTGGGTGGTGTATGGATGCGGGTATGGTGATGTCGGAAGAGCGAACCATTTGACTACCTCTGAGATGAGGTTCTTCTGGCTACCTCTATCAATGATGAAGTGCAACAAAGTACCCTTCACCCACATATGTGAATGAAAAAGGTGCTCACATTCTTCTAGTTCATCAAGTTCATCGAGCTGGACCTCGATGGTGGTAGCAACAATGGCATTGGGTTCTACATCAATGATCTATCTCCCTTTTTCTAGTTTTGACTCATAGTCAAATCTTGCATTTGATTCAAATCCTTTCACCTACACCACCAATGAATGCTTTGAGCCACTAGTACATATTGGAAAAATTGTGACGTTCTATTTGCGACGTTATGGACAAAATTGGCCATACTGTCGAAAAATAGAGGAAATTTAATTTTTTTTCTCCACACTTCCCGATAACATTGCTCTTGTGATGGAATTCAGAGGATGTCTCTCTTGCGATGATGTCAAATTTTCATCTAACTTGCGACATTTGTCAAATATTCGTCACACTTGCGACGTTGTGGACACTAGGTTTTCCCCACCCTAGCGGTCACCCACTATTTGATCAAGTCAACTTTGACTTGGTCAACTATCGTCGGAATCGCAACGTTATAAAATCTATAAATATGTTTCATTTTACGGATGTTGCTACAAGTTTGCTACAATAACGACTGTTCAAAAATGGTACAAGGTCGTCTTCTTGGCGAACAAAGAAGAGGTTTTTTTTCAGTATATGTTTGTGGGGAAGAATGTCAGAAAACATTAGAGGTGGGAAAAAAATTAACGAGGGTGAAAAGGGTGACAATAAATGTTATTTCCCTTGTAAAAAAATTTGTACTAGACGTCCCGAAAGAGTTTTAATAGCAACAGCTAAAAAACATTGTAGAAAATATGGGCACATGGATGAGAGATCAAATGAATATTGTCCCATGGTAATTAGCTATGTATATATATATATTCATTGTATGTTTTAATATTTATTGTATTCTCAAACTTTTATATTGTTTTATACATGCACAATTTTTTCATGATTGTTTGTAATTATAAAGTTATATTTGCCCCCTAACTTTCTGCAGAAAGCACCAAGTAGTAGAAGAAATGATGTTGTACAAGATGAAGAACATGAAGCAGATAATGAAGATCAAGTTAATGATCCCGTGGAAGTATATGACAACAATAACATAGTTCAAGATGATGGGACAAATCAAATGATGTTGTTCTGAGTTGTAGCAGCCATGTTGTCTTTTTCGTTGATAAAGTTTAGATAACTTATGAATTTAGAAACCTATGCACCAATCGCATCCCATATCACATGTTTGGCTCCCTGCAGTAGAATTTTACCCTTCAATCTAGTTCTTAGCTTGTTCACTCTTTCCTGCAGGTCTTGGTTCTCTCTGTGGAGTTGAGCTAATTTCTTCTCCTTCACCTTCGCCTCTTGTTTCAACTTTTCTAAATTTTTGTTTAGATTCTTGATCTCGCCTATTTTCAAACTTATCTGGGACATAGCCTGAACTAACCCCTCAGAATTTGATCCACCTTCCGCATTAGCAAGTACGATAATCTCCATATCTGATGTTGCCGCCTGCATATGTGACCAACTTTCTTTCTCCTTCTCCAATTGCAACACCTTAGCCTTGTAGTCTAGAGCTTCTTGTCTGAAGGTTTCCTTTTCCTGCTCCAAAGTAGTTAATTATGTTGTCTGTGGATGGTCTGTAGGCAACATCTTCAATCTTTTCTTCAAACTTTGGATCATTTTATCCTTTTCGTCCAGAGAGGCTTTCACCCCTTGTGGACCTTCAGACTCTAATCTTTTTACCTGCATCATCCAAGATTTCCTGGACACCTTTTCTTGTTTCAGTTGTTCATCAAGTTTCAATACATGTGTTGTCAACCTGGCAACCTTCAGAGCTAAGTTTAGGTAATCAGCGTACAACATATCACTGACATTTCTGTGGAATTTCACTTTGTCAGGAGTGTCGATGCTCTCATAGTGTACCTTGAACTTGGATACGTTATCATTATCGGCCACTGCAATGTTGAATGTCTTCTTCTCGACATCTCTGATCGAGAGTAGGTGAGATTCGCGCTGAGATGTCCCTTCTAATTCGGGAAAAAGCTCCTTTATATCACTATTGGCCATAATCCCTTTCATGACATAATGATGTAGCAAGTCTTCCTTAGATTGATAAACCATCCTAGGAGTTTGGCCAAATATGTGCTTCCTATTGCTGAAGACCTTCATGTTGCCTTCATTTTGTGGTTTGTTTTCAGGATTGATCTCTTCGTTCTGGATATTGGTATCTACCATCTCCATGCACGTCTTTTCTTTATGTTCTTCTACTTCCAAGTCAATAATTGGAGAAGTTAATGCGACTCTCATTTTCTTGAGTGTGTCTTGTTGGCTGCTAACCCCTAGGGCTTTTGAACTACTTCTCTTATTGAACATGCTCATTTTAGGAGCCTTGATAATCAATCTGGGTGAGGGTTTTTGTGCTGGGATTTGCTGGGAAGTAACCTCTGTCTGCTTTGCTTGATCATGCAGCGTGATGACCTCCATTTCTATGCAGGTCTCTAGATTGGCCAATTTATCTAGTTCTTCAATGTGCTCGTGTTCATAAGGGACTTGTCTGCTTTCCAATATCCTCTTTGATATAACCTGATGTGGATCGTATCTTCTCCCTTGCAATTGTGTGAATCCAAATTCATTTAGTTTGGACTGAATTTGAGGCAAACTGGACTTGCTCTTCACCACAAAAGGATCCACCACGAATGGGAATTTCATATTTGAAGCCTTGTGAACTTTGAGGAAGTGTTCAGTCTCTGAGATGATCCTTTGTCTTATAAATTCCAAAGAAAATATCACAGGAGTCAGGAAAACTAGTAAAAGGTGAGGTCCTTCTTGGCATCTGTATACCCAAATCACGGTGGACTGAGTGAAAAACATCCAGTCTCCCATCATATTCTCCAGACTCAACTGCAACGAACTC
This sequence comes from Picea sitchensis, assembly GCA_010110895.2. Lineage (NCBI taxonomy): Eukaryota > Viridiplantae > Streptophyta > Pinopsida > Pinales > Pinaceae > Picea > Picea sitchensis. The sequence continues at coordinate 210,349 of SNQJ01S0002312.1, read as the reverse complement.
TTCATCTCTTCCAGGACTCTTGGAAAATCTAAACCGAAAATGAGACTGTATATTTTGGACATGAGTTTGTTGATGAAGATGAGCATGGTGATCTTTTTACACTCAGTCGAAATAAACGCAGCTTCATGAAGCTCGATATTGTTAGATCCTAGAAACATTCTCAACATATGAGAATAGTATCTGAAATGTCTTAATGAAGAAATTAACTAGTTGTTGATGTATATTCTCCACAATAAATTCATCGAAACTGACATGAATTGGCTGCCCAGACAGAAAGAAAATTAACAGGATCCCTAGCATAACCTCTACCACAAACTTGTCATTGTCTAGACCTAGAATTTGACTCAGCAGAGAACGAGCCCAATGGACTTCGACGATCATGATGCTTAGATTGGCAGGTAGGGATAAACTTTCTGAATGATTTTTCGGTTTGACTATGGTTTGCAGAAACAAGGTTTTTACCTCGGGCAAGCATTCTCTATAAATCATAATCATTCTCTGTTCCGCAAAGGGTTTTGACACTATAGGGGAGGCATCTGGTATATTTAGGGCATGTTGGAGCGAGGTACCATCTACTTTACACAAGAATTTTGACCCTAATTTGTTTAAGATGAATCTTTCTCCCTGGGAATATCTCTCCGCACACCAACTCACAAATTCATGGAATGGGAAAATTGTTTCTACGACATAAGGGGCGAAAGAGGCTCGAGCAGCTTCAAGAAAGGATATGTGGGATCCAACGTTGTTTAGCAAATTCTCTTTAGACACAGAAACGGGTGAGATCGTCGTCACGGTGTCGAAAACGTCATAATCTCTATTAATTAGGGCATCCTCCCTAGAGGGAGTATCTGGTTCACTCACAGATAAAACAACAGGGTTGGCAGCCATTGTGAAGAATACATGATAAGCGGCGAGAAAACTGGTTTGGTTCGCTTCTAAATTTCAAAATTTGGATAGAATCTTTGTGCCAAATCTATGAACGTTCGACTGCTTCAAATACTCATAGAATAATGCCTGGGGTCCCTCCTTTTATAGGCATCTATTACCACCAGGGTTTGGAGAAAAGTAGTTTTGGATGAACCACCCTTAGCCCCGATGTATCTTAGAGAACGTCGCGTGTCCATGATTTAAACCAGGGCAGTTTTCCCCAATCCACCCCCTGTCCTCTAATTTTTGTGCTACTTCGATCGTCGAATAACACCTCGGCCATTGATCTGGGTCGTTTCAAAATCTACGGTTAGCATATTTCCTGATAACTTTGACATCAAAGGTTGAAAAAGGTGGTTTTGTTCAGACAACCCTCCTTTTCGATGTGCTTCTAAGGGTGCCACGTGTACCGCAAAAAACTGTGACAGTTTTCCCCGGCCCTCCCTTGACCGCTTAATATTCGTGCTAGTTGTATCTTCGATACACATCTCGACCGTTGATCTGGGATGATTTTGAGATCGATGGTATGTTGAGTTTTATTCTTCATATCTCTGCTATTTCCTCCAAATTCTGATAGATATAGATGGGTTCTCTAAATTTATCATAGCTCTGCGGTGATTTAATCCATCATAAAATTTATGAAACTCAGAAACCAGCTGGAAATTATATGGTGATAACATTGGCTCCAACTGGGGATGTTATCCTCCCCGCGAGGTAGCAAAGAAATGTAGACCAAGTGCCTACCCATTGGGCTGTAAGCTTATGTGTGTGATCTGAATCTCTTTATTTTATTGAAAAACTTCAAAACTACTTAGCATAGCTCAAGGCCTTCACCTCGGGCTTCAACCATGCTATTTTTATCTATATCTTCATACTTAAAGCAAAACCAAAATGCAAAGCAGTCATGTACAATGAACGATGAGTGATGATCTTTTAAATGACGTAGTGCTTGAGGAACCTTCCATTCACATGTCGTCCTCCAGCGAGTTCTCCAATACTCTCCTCCAACAAATAGGTATTGTTCCTATGGTAAGCTGTAATTTTGAATGGGCCCAACCACAGGTGATCGAATTTTCCATGTTTTCCCTAGTTTTCGTTCTTGGCATCCCATCTTAGTACCCAGTCTCCAGGTTTGAAGTTGTCTACTTTGGTACGTCTATCGAAAGATTCCTTGATTTTCTCTTGACGTAGTTAGGCATTGTTGAAAGACTTTTCTTTGGTCTGTTGCAAGATGATGAGTTCATCCTCCCTTCTCCGACTGGCATCCTTGTCTGCTTCTTGCTCTTGTAACAAATTCATCACTGGCAATCCGAGTGTCGTAGGAAATATGGCTTCTGTACCGTAGACAATCTGGAAAGAAGATGTGGCAATGGATCTCTTTGGGGATATCCTGTCCGCCCACAACGCATGGATGAGCTTCTTGTGACACACCTTTTTATTCTCCTGCAACAATCTTTTTATGATTCTGACCAGGCTTTGTTTGAAGACTCAGCCAATTCATTTCCTTTCGGGTAGTATGAAGTAGAATGGCCAAGAGTAATATTGTAATCACTGCAAAATTTCTCAATTTTTTTAGATTTAAAAGATGTTGTGTTGTCTATTATAATCTTGACTGGACATCTGAACCTGGACAAAATATTGTCTTCTAGAAACCGAATGATAACGTCATCTGTATCTTTTCTGGTAGGAACATTCTCAATCCATTTAGTAAAATAATTGGTTGCAGTCAGGATCCATTTGTGTTGAGCCGAATATTGTGGGTGTATCTCTCCTATGAAATCTGGGCCCCATTGCCTGAAAGGAGCTTCTACTGAAATGGGCTTCAATGAAAAAGACTACAAATTCCCTTTCCCATCGAAGATTTGGAATTCATAGCACTTTGACACCTCCTTGTAAACATCGGGGAAAATACTAGGCCAATAAAAACCATCTCTCAACATTTTGTGTACAGTTTTCTTCCAATAATGATGACCTCCACAGTCTCCTTTATGGAATTCCCTGATGGTCCTTTCCACTTCCTCTTCTATCAAATAGCTCAACAAAATTCCTCCCGGGTCTTTCCAGTATAGTAATCCATTTACAATGTAGAATTTCATTGCCTTTAGTTTCAAGAACCTAGCCTTTGTTTTGTTATATTCAGGAGGATCTTGTAGATTTTTTAACACAAAGACAATGTCTGCATACCACGCAGAGTCAAGAAATTTATGAGATATATGTGGAGTTTCCCTCTCTTCCTTTGTTGTATTTTCTGACATGTCTGTAGCGAAGTTTATTCTTAAGAGTTCATAGTTTGTTTGTGCCATTAGTCTAGCAAGTCCTTTCCCTTTGATCAACTTCATGGGCTTGATGTCGAGATCATATTCTAATAGCACTACAATCCATTTTCCCCTCTTCCCTTCAGGATTGGGTTGAGTTAAGATGTCCTTTACCGAGCTATTGGGGACATAAGCAATAGTATGTGAATGCAGAATATACACCCTGAATTATTTCAATTCTTTGACCAAAGCATACACCTGCTTCTCCATGATGTCATATTTTAAAGGGGCATCTCTCAATGTCTTACTGTAGTATGCTATGGGCTTCTCAAAATTCTGGTCATCTTTCTGGAGTAATACCCCTGCAATTGTGTGTTATGAGTGAAAAAGAAAAGTATGAAATCTTTCTCGAAATTAGGACTATCCGGCACAGGAGCCTTCGTCAATGAAACTTTGATGTCTTCGAAGGACTTTCTAGCCTCAGGGATCCATTTGATTTCATTTCCTTTCTTTAACATGTTGGTGATATGCTTTATGATCTCTGCTAAATTAGGAATAAATCTTCTCAGGAAATTTACTTTACCTAGAAAGGATTGTACTTCCTTTTTTCTTCTGGGTATGCCAATATTCAAGATGCCTTCAACCCTGTTGGGGTCTACCTTTATCCCTTCCTTAGAAATTATATGCCCTAAGAGCTTCCCTTCTTCCATGGAAAAGTTTGACTTTTTTGGGTTCAGTGATATGCCAAATTTTCTACATTTCTCGAATGCCCTTCTGAGATGTTTGATGTGCTCCTCATCTGTAGCAGAATACACAGTAATGTCATCCAGGTATATAACAATGAATTTATATTTTTCATTTGAAAATGCTATGTCCATAGCCCTTTAAAATGTTGCTCCAACGTTCATAAGTCCAAATGGCATTTTGGAATACATGAATGTTCCCCAAGGCGTGGTGAATGTTATCTTTTCTTGATCATCAAGACGTACCATGATCTAGTTGTATCCCGAGAAACTGTCCAACATCGACATCTTTTGAGAGCACACTACCTTCTATAGAATGTGGTCCATTTTGGGAAAATGGTAGTTATCTCTAAGAGATACCTTATTTAGATTTCTGAAATCCACACACAATCTGATCTCCCCAGTCTTCTTTCTGACAGGTACTAGATTTTCTACCCATTTGGAGAATCTTAGGGACACTATGATTTTTGCTTCAAACAATTTCTTCACTTCTTTCTCTATCAATGGTAACAACAGAGGGTTTATTATTCTCAACTTTTGTTTAAATGGCTTGTGATCTTCTTTTATCAGGATGACATGCTGGATTATACTAGTATCATAAAATTTCAAGTCATCATAGCTCCAGGAAAAAATATCAAGGAATTCTTTCATCAATTTTACATACCTCTCTTTTACTTCAGGGCTGAGCTTCTTGCATAGTTTAAGGATCTTCGGGTCTTCTAGAGTACCAATGTTACAATCCTCCACGTCCCCTTCATATACTATGATCTTTGGACTTCTGGCCACATCGTTGTTATCAAAAAAAAATCCAATGGCACTAGGCCTTTGGGGATAACATTGCTCTTCAGCTGCATGATATCTCTGCCAGCAATTTGATTGTCAAAGTATCCTTCTTTGGTGAAAGCAATTGCATCTACTTCATCGTCGTAACATTCATCAATGCTTAAATTCTCGAACTCATTTTCCATCCTGAGGAAGCTCTCTATATGTTTATCGTCTTCGAAGACTTTCCAATGTTTCATATTGTTTGGTATCGCCAACCTGTACTTGAATTCAACCTTGTAGATTTTTTTAGGAAAAATTGGGACTTTGAACACCGCTACTGAAGTGGACAGTGCATCTACAACTTGATTCTTCTCCCATGGAATTGTTGAAAGGTTGCATTTTGAAAATCTCTCAAGAAGTTCTAATACCAGATTTTTGTAAGCCCTCAGTCTAGGATGTCTGGCCTGGTAGATGCCTTTGATTTGATTTATGATGAGTTCATAATCTTCAAGTACAACGATCCTTTTGGCACCCATCTCTTCCAAGACTTTCAATCCCAATATTAACGCCTCATATTCGTCCATATTATTTGTACATTCAAAAATGAGTTTGTAAGAGCATAATTTTGCATCTCCTGTGGGATGAATTATCTACACACCAACTCCAGCTCTTTCTTTACGTGTAGCTCCATCGAAATTCATTTTCCATATTTGATCTTCTGGGTCACCTTGCTATTCTGAAATTTCTTCCAATTGTTTCCCGGGTATACCTTTATCTACCAGAACTATTTCCATCTCTTCTACTCCCGAGCATATATCATTGAAGAAAATGGAAGACCCCAACTCAGTGCTTACTGAGTATATAGGATGGTTGGTAGGTTTTGATTTGTTGTTGACTATATATTTAAGTAGAACTTCCACAATCTTCTGTCTTGACCAAAGACAGGAATCGTGGCGTATGGCATGTCCATCTGGAGGGTTCCTTTCAATTTTGCAGCCCATGATCTGGACAACAACATGCCAAATTTAGAAGGGATATCAGTGACCACTACGTCCATCACCATATTCTTCACCATCATTTGTGCCAAGAAAATGACCATGTCCTTTATCATGCCAAGTCATTTCACCTTCCTTGAATCGAAAGAGAAAAAATCCTTGTAGGCCCTTGTGACCTCAAGGACCATTTGGTCCATGACCACTTTAGGCATTAGATTGTGAGATTCTCCAGAGTCCAGCATAGCATTGTGTAAGGTCATGTCATGGATTTTTAAGATTACATAGAAAGGGGGAACTTCTTCATTTTCACCGCTTTCTTCTACTCTCGGCCCAAATAAAATGGCTGGGTGGTCATCTTGTATGTTCAGAGTATCAGAGGTTTATCCCATCTTAAGCATCTTGATGATCTGACTTCTATATTCGCTATTTCTGATTAATTCATTAAAGGTTACTGAAATCTTAATCTTATCCATCTCACTTTCGAAGTCAAAAGAGGATGAAATTTTTTCTACCTCTTTAGGGACAATATCTTTTCTTGTCAATATTTTCTTCTGTGGTTCCTCTTTCTGCTTGCCCTTATCTGTAGCGTCCTTTGTAGTGGAATATTTTTGGGGACTGGAAGAGGGAACGTTACTCTGAGCATATTTGGTGAGTTTTTCCTTTGGGAGATTACCTTTCAGAGGATTTTGAGGCACCTTTTGATTTCAGAGATTGTATTGTCTTTGGAATTGCATGATGGCATTCTACAATCTGGTCTCGTAATCTTTTTTTTCTACTAATAACCTTTCCTCTTCATCCTGCAAGAAGATTTCACTTGCATCCATGAACTGGTCGTGTTCTTCCTTGGTAAAAAACACCTCAGTTTCTTTGTCATCACAACAATTCACATTATCTTCAAAATATTCATCATAATCTTCATTCATATAATTATTCTGAAAAAGGGGGTCTTACTTGTTGTTCTCCCTGATTTCCTCGGTTTCCCTGATTTGTTTGGTCTGCTTGAGCTACCTGATTACCCTGATTCCTCTGCTCCCTTTGTCAGATTTATAGACTAGCGGGTCTCCTCAGATTTTTGGGTGGAACATCAGCATGTTCTCTAGGGTTGGGTCTATGTTCCAGTGCCATTCTTTCCATTATCCTTTCCATGTTTCTCATCATCGCTTAGAATCTTTCTTCTGAGGTTTGTGACATGGAAGTTTGTGCCTTATCCTGAGTTTCTCCCATGCCTCTGCCAGAATTAGCTTTCATTTTTCCTGAAGCCATTAGGTTTACTTCGAATTCAATGGCATCTGTCATCATATCATCTAACATGGAAGATCTATGCTCCCTCAATAATAAAGCAAAATCACTTTTGAAAGAATCAACATATCTGAGCTGAGCAGCTTTAGGTGGGGGATTTACTTCATCGGGAATTGAATTATATACCTTCGTGAATCTAGCCAAAAATTCATGCACTGTCTCATTAGGATACCTCTTCATATTGTTATAGTGTGTCAACAACTAAAGGGGGTTTTTCTTATCTCCCAATCTAGCAAAAAAGAGTGTCTCAAAAGCTACAAAATCTGCGATGTTTCCTGGTGCAAGGGCTCTGAACCACTTTCTTACATCTCCTGCAAGGCTTTGAGTGAACAACCTCATTTTCACATCTGCAAAATCCACCTCCTCTAAGTCTATGAAGTCATTAAACTAGTCCAGATGTTTCTGGGCCGATATGTTACCCCCAACATCATATAGCTTAATCCTTAGGTTGTACTCCTGGGGTAAGTCATGAAATACAGTAGGAAATATGAGAGGAGCAAATCTGGCCACCATAGTTGTTGTGAGGGGTCAGAGTGGCTGTTGGTTTCGGACAGGAGGCACTACAGGTTTGACAGGAGCAGCTAGAATCAAACCCTGGAATCTTTTTTCGTCGAATAGGGTCTCGTCTAAACGGGATTCAGACCTGGTTTTGAACAGGGAGTGTTCGAATTTTAGGTCAAACTCAAGGTCTTCGATACTTATCAATCTGTCTCTAGGTAAGGATGAATATCGGTCTAGATGTAACACAGGGGTTACTATCCTTTCTTTTCTTCTTCGGCCAAGCTTTTCAGGACTAAAGACAGGGACTGCAAGCTTGGGGTCTGGGTTTCTCCTAGTGTGGATTTTCTTAGGAGCCAGGGTTTCTATCTTACACAACGTAATAGAAATAGTCTCTGGGTAATGGAGTTTCCAGGGTAAAGATAATATTTATCCAATAAGGTAATTGATCCACTGTCACCCTTAGGGATCAAACTAAAGCTTTAAGTCGTTTTCCCGGGGAAATTTTTTCAATTTCGTCCACAGAAACGGCGCCAGAATGTTAGCACTCTGTAAATTTTGTCCGGTTGAATAGACAAACGATAGAGGTAACTGTTTCAACCAGATTTAGAGTTAAGGCACTAGCCTTCTCAACTCATAGAGGGCTCTCTCATGTCACTTGATGTATCTATGGAAATCGGCGGCTAGATTTGGTTTGTTTTGGAAATTTTTAATAAAGTTATTGGAAAAGAAGGGGAGAACACTATGGGCTATGGAGTCAAAATTCTGAAAGTGAATGGAAATAATGCATCAGCTGATAGAACTCTCTAGAGGACAAAGGATAAATAAGGCGATGAATCTGAGTTATTCTTGAAATAAAAATACGTGTAGGAAGATAAAGAAGACAAATAACTGCATCAGAGCATTGCTGAAATGAATTTTGAATAAGTTAAGAAGATAATCACATAGTTTAAATTACTTAAACCAAGAACATCACAGGACGAATTCTGGGCCTTTAAATTCTCCAATTTAAACAGAAGAAAATGTAAATGAAATGACAGGCTACAGGAAATACATACGATGAAAGGAAACAAAGCTCATATAACCACCCGTTAGAATCTTTTCATAGAAACTTCAAAACCTTCTGCATTTGTATTCAATTCAGATTTAGAAAATTTACAAATAGAGTTTGATACAACAAAAAAGGTGCTCTTGCACTTCTCCCATCATTAACTAATTCAATCCTCATAGTACTTATACAGTTTGATAAAAAAATAACTGAAACTAAAACGTTTCATCTTCTGTAACAGTTTCAGATGTTAGTCTTGGTATACGAAACGACTTACAATCATTAACAAAAAAGAAACGTTTCAACATCATGAACAGTCTCTCTGCCCACCTGGTTGTTTTTGCTACATCTGGTCTGCTCTGCACTTCTGTTGGATCATGTAAGATGGGTGACAACTGGAGATTATTTGTTGGTTCCCGGGACGTGGCATTTTTTCTTTCCCAACCACACAAGTTCCTTCCATTGTGCATCCGAGGGGATTTCATAGTCCATCATTTATTTAAACAAAATTTTCAGGTCGATGCACGTTGCGTAGGACATGATTGGCACGCTGACTTTCACCATTTTGAATTTGTTTAGAATTTCGAAATCAGTAGCTAAATTTTCTACCAAGCTAGGACCTTTCAAACTTTCCTCCATATCCTCAAACCTGGAATGGTCCATCCTGCATTGCATGAGAAGAGTGTGATAATATTCCTGCTTGTATAATGAGCCTTTGCCATCCCAGAATGAGGGGAGGCTTTTAGCAAACAATTGTTCAAAGGAATCTTTAAACTCTTGTATGCTAAGGTTCATTTGCATAGCTTTATTCTGAACTGATCTGAGTAGGTTGTGTTTGGCAATGATTCTCCTGGCTGAAATGATTAAAGCGGTATTGTCCTTCACACCAATGGTCTGAAGATCGACAGTTGGTATGGAATTTAATAAGTCGATGGAATTTTGAGCCCATTCCGAGGGATTCTTTTCTAGCACTTCATTTACAACAACGCATTTGTTCTGAGTTGTAGTAGCCATGTTGTCTTTGTCGTTGATAACGTTTAGACAACTTATGAATTTAGGAACCTCCGCAGCAATCGCGTCCCATATCACATGTTTGGCTCCCTGCAGTAGCATTTTATGCTTCAATCTAGTTTTTAGCTTGTTCACTCTTTCCTGCAAGTCTTGGTTCTCTCTGTGGAGTTGAGCTAATTTCTCGTCCTTCACCTTCGCCTCTTGTTTCAAATTTTCTAAATTTTCGTTTAGATTCTTGATCTCGCCTGTTTTCAAACTTATCTGGGACATAGCTTCAACTAACCCCTCAGCATTTGATCCACCTCCGCATTAAAAGGTATGATAATCTCCATATCTGATGTTGTCGCCTGCATCTGTGGCCAACTTTCTTTCTCCTTCTCCAATTGCAACTCTTTATCCTTGTAGTCTAGAGCTTTTTGTCTAAAAGTTTCCCTTTCCTACTCCAAAGCAGTTAACTTTGTTGTCTATGGACGGTCTATAGGTGACATCTTCACACTTTGGATCATTTTATCCTTTTCGTCCAGAGAGGCTTTCACCCCCTGTGGACCTTCAGACTCTAATATTTTTACCTGCATCATCCAAGCTTTGTTGGAAACATTTTCTTGTTTTAGTTGTCCATCAAGTTTCAATACATGTGTTTTCAACCTGGCAACCTTCAGAGCTAAGTTTAGGTAATCAGCGTACAACATATCACTGACATTTCTGTGGAATTTCACTTTTTCAGGAGCGTCGATGTTCTCATAGTGTACCTTGAACTCAAATACCTTATCATTATTGGCCACTGCAATGTTGAATGTATTATTCTCGACATCTCTGACTGGGAGTAGGTGATATTTGCGCTGAGATGTCCCTTCTACTTCGGGAAAAATCTCCTTTTATCTCACTATTGGCCATACTCCCTTTCACGACATACTGATGTAGCAAGTCTTCCTTAGATTGATAAACCATCCCAAGAGTCTGGCCAAATACATTCTTCCTACTGCTGAAGACCTTCCTGTTGCCTTCGTTTTGTGGCTTGTTTTCGGGATTGATCTCTTCATTCTCGATCTTGGTATCTACCATCTCCATGCATGTCTTTTATTTTTGTTCTTCTTCTTCCAAGTCAATAATTGGAGAAGGTGATGTGACTCTTATTTTCTTGAGTGTGTCTTGTTGGTTGCTAGCCCCTAGGGCTTCTGAACTACTTCTCTTATTGAAGATTCTCATTTTAGGAGCCTTGATAATCAATCTGGGTGAGGGTTTTTGTGTTGGGATTTGCTAGGAAGTAACCTATGTCTACTATGCTTGATCATGTAGCGTGATGACCTCCATTTATGTGTAGGTTTCTATATTGGCCAATTTATCTAGTTCTTCAACGTGCTCGTGTTCATAAGGGCCATGTCTGCTTGCCAATCTCCTCTTTGATATAACCTGATGTGGATTATATCTTCTTCCTTGCAATTGTGTGAATCCAAATTCATTTAGGTTGGACTGAATTTGAGGCAAACAAGACTTTCTCTTCACCACAAAAGGACCTACCACGAACGAGAATTTCAGATTTGAAGCCTTATGAGATTTGAGGAAGTGTCCAGTCTCTAAGATGATCCTTTGTCTTATAAATTCCAAAGAAAATATCCTGGGAGTCAGGAAAACTGGTAAAAGGTGAGGTCCTTCTTGGTATATGTATACCCGAATCACAGTGGACTGAGTGAAAAACATCCAGTCTCCCATCTTATTCTTCGGACTCGACTGCAACGAACTCTTCATCTCTTCCAGGACTCTTGACAAATCTGAATAAAAAATGAGACTGTATATTTTGGACATGATTTTGTTGATGAAGATGAGCATGGTGATATTTTTACACTCAGTCAAAATAAACGCAGCTTCAGGAAGCTCGGTATTGTTAGATCCCAGAAACATTCTCAACAGATGAGAATAGTATCTGAAATGTCTTAACGAACTGAAATTAACCAGTTGTTGATGTATATTCTCCGCAATAAATTCATCGAAACTAACATGAACTGACTGCCTAGACAAGAAGAAAATTAACAGGATCCCTAGCATAACCTCTACCACAAACTTGTCATTGTCTAGACCTAGAATTTGACTCAGCAAACAACAAGCCCACTGGACTTCAACGATCATGATGCTTAGATTGGCAGGCAGGGATAGACTTTCTGAATGATGTTTTGGTTTGACTATGGTTTGCAGAAATAGGGTTTTTACCTCGGGCAAGCATTCTCTATAAATCATAATCATTCTTTGTTCCTCAAATGGTTCTAACACTATAGGGGAGGCGTCTGGTATATTTAGGGCATGTTGGAGCGAGGGACCATCTACTTTACATAGGACTTCTAACCCTAATTTGTTTAAGATGACTCTTTCTCCCTGGGAATATCTCTCCGCACACCAACTCACAAATTCGGGGAATGGGAAAATTGTTTCTACGACATAAGGGGCTAAAGAGGCTCGAGCCGCTTCAAGAAAGGATATGTGGGATCCAACGTTGTTCAAAAAAATTTCTTTAGACGCAGAAATAGGAGAGACCATCGTCACTGTGTCGAAAATGTCAGAATCTCTATCAATTAGGGCATCCTCCCTAGAGGGAGTATCTAGTTCACTCCCGGATAAAACAACAGTGTTGGCAGCCATTGTAAAGAATACCTTATAAGAGGTGAGAAAATTGGTCTAGTTCGGTTCTGAATTTCAAAATTTGGATAGAATCTTTGTGCCAAATCTTTGAACATTCGACTGCTTCAAATACTCATAGAATAATGCACGGGGTCCCTCCTTTTATAGGTGTTTATTACCATCGGGGTTTGGATAAAAGCGGTTTTGGATGAACCACCCTTAGCCCCGATGTGTCTCAGAGAACGCCGCATGTCCATGATTTAAACCGGGGCGGTTTTGCCCGGTCCACCCCCTGTCGGCTAATTTTCGTGCTACTTCAATCGTTGAATAACACCTCGGTCGTTTATTCGGGTCGTTTCAAAATATACGGTCAAAGTCTTTCCCAAAAACTTTGACATCGAAGGTTGAAAAAGGTGGTTTTGGTCAAACAACCCTCCTTTCCGATGTGCTTCTAAGGGCGCCACATGTCCCGCAAAAAACCGTGATGGTTTTCCCCAACCCACCCTTGACCGCTTAATCTCCATGCTAGTTGTATCTCTGATACACGTCTCGACTGTTGATCTGGGCCACTTTTGAGGTCGACGGTCTGTTGATTTTTACTCTTCATATCTCCACTATTTCGTCCAAACGCCGCCAGATATAGACGGGTCCTCTAAATTTATCACACCTCTGCGGCGATTTAATCCATCATAAAATTTCTAAAACTCGGACACCAGTTGAGAATTATATGGTGATAACACCATGCATGTTGTTTAAATAATCATTTCGTATATTAATAATTCACATTAATCCATCTGTTGGAGGTCTTCAAACAAAGGGTAAATTTGCATGTCCAATTTGTGGTCCTAAGATGAAATTTTGTCAGTCAAAAAGTTTAGGAAAGGAGGTGTTTGATGAGTATAGACACTTCCTCTCTAAGAACCATAAGTATCGTACTACTGAAAAAGATCTTTTCAATGGGAAACAAGAGATTGGACTAAAACCAAAAAGAATGACACCTCGCCTATGGAAGTTGGAATATCACAGAATCAATCCTCGAGGTACGCATTTTGTTTATGTATCGTAAATGGAATCATGTTTTGAAATTTTATTTTAATTATTCAATTTATTTTACCGCATTTGATAAATAGTGTTCTCATTTTTTTATGCTTCATCAATGTCGGTGTCGTGAAGGTAGTAATAATGGGCTTCCATGAGGAATGAAATTTTATCCCACTCAATTCATGAGGTTTCCTAACTATGAGGAGCTAAAAGTAGTTCATTTATTTGACATAATGCATATCGGGAAGAATGTGACAGAAACATTATGGTGAATCATAGATGGCAGGAAGGATAAAGAAAAAACTGTCAAAATTTGTAATGACATTTGGGAGTCCAATCATGCAATGAAAAGTGTGATCCGATCAAATAACGATGGAGACCAAAATAACCTTCCATGGTTATTAACATAGCAGCAAAGCAATGGTGTAAAAGAGGTCATTCAAAAAATTAAATTTCCCACAGGTTTTTGTTCAAACATAAAAAATATCTTAACGAAGAAAGGTGAATTTGGTGGGGTAAAAACACATGATTGACATACCTTCATTAAGGTAATTAATAATTTTAGTATTCATATTTATACATTGGTCGTATACATTTTTTGAGATTTTTATTTTTTTCGTCTAGTTTCGAAACAAGTAACGATTCATTTTTATTGCTACAGTATGTTCTACATCTATCTCTCCCAAATGAATTTGACAACAATGTCAAACAAGTTATATATGATCTTGGAAAATACATGAGGTAGGTAGTTGTAATATATATACAAAAACCTTGTTTAACCAATTAAACATCTTGACAATCGATTACCAAGGTTTGTCTCTGCCAAGGGTTTGGTATCAGGGCCATAGCCGCCATGAGTGCGCCTGGGGGCGGGGAATTGGCTCCCCCCCCCCCTCCTTCCTCGACTGATGATGCCTTCAGGAAACTCATCAACGCCCAAGGTAAGAAACCTTCTCAGTCTGATATCCCAAAATTCATCAAGAAACTTGACGCGATCCCAGAAATAGTTTTGTCGGAAGACCAGCCCATCAAGATTGCCCTGGCTTTGGCTTATAGGGGCTTAGTCGGACAATTTATGGGGTTATGGCCATTGGAAAAGACAACGGATGACTAGATCCAACGAAAATGGAGGCCCCAACTGCAAAAAAGAGTAACCTGCTACCCCGTGGGAAGGGGCTTCTTTATTTTTGAATTCATTTCGAAAGAAGATCGTGATTTGATATTCAGGAGCGGGCCAGGCCCTATTTCATGGGAACCCAAGGCCTATATCTAAATATATGGATGCACGAATTTGATCCTTTTGTTGATGTTCGTAAAGAGGTCCCAGTCTGGTTTCATCTCCCAAATCTCCCGGTTCATTGCTGGAGCTTCCAATCCCTGCAAATGATCGAAAATGGGCTCGGGATATTCATAGATAAAGCCGACAACAAAGGAAAATACACTTGTGCCAGAATATGTGTAGAAGTCGACCTCGAATCTAGGCTCCCAGAAGCGGTAAAACTCATTGTAGGGACCTAGCATAACTACCAAAATCTAGATTATGAACACATGTCGTTCAAGTGTAGGAATTGCCACGAACATGGCCACTTCCGGAGGAACTGTCCTAAAACTCAGCCTATGGAGAAAGAAGATGGGGAAGGTTGGCAGAAGGTAAAGAAGGGAAAGGAAGCAAAGAAAAAAGAGAAAAAATCTCAATATCTAGAAAAGTAAAACAACTCAAGAGAAGAAGTCAAGGAAGGACCAGCAAAATCAACTGAAGCAACAAAACCTCAACTCCATGACCCTTCAACATCTGAAACCCCTGAATCGATACCCAAACCAACAATTTTAAAAAACCCTGCTAAACCACATGATGAACACTTCATTCTGAGCACGAAATCTGGAGGAGAATCATATGGAGGAACTTTTGAATCAAGTAGCTCTCATGGAACTCCAGAAAGGCCATCGAGAGGAAGGAAACCTGAGAAAAAGAAAAGAGAAGAAAAATCCTATCGGGACATAGCACAAGAAGCCCAACACACCATTCCTGAAATGATGAGCACCAGATCCACAAGGAAACAAGGAAAGGCCCTGAAAGGAGCCACCACCCTCCAAATTGTCAAGTAATGTAGTACGTCTCCTGGAATTGTAGAGGTCTCGGAAGAAAATTAAAAGAAGAAGCCTTGAGAGATCTAGTCTGAATGACAAAACCTGAGATTCTCCTAACCCATGAGACTAAACTGGAGGAAGATGACCTTCTCCATGCAAGATATTCATTCTAGAAAAAAGGTCCTGGAAAAGATGTAAGTGCAAGAGGATCCTCGGGAGGTATAGCCACCTTCTGGGACAACTCTAAACTATATCTAATCGATGAAGAAAGCAACACTCACTGGATCTACACCAAACTACTCCATAAATAATCGGGACATCAAGTAAGTATGTTTAACCTCTATGTCCCAGTTGTTATGTCAAAAAAGAAGACCTGTTGGGATTCTCTAAATCTTTTTCTTAATTCACATAACACTAAAAATTTAATAATCGTCAGAGATCTCAATGTGACCCTCTCATCCATGGAAAAAAAAGGGGGCTCGTCGATCCGTGATCCAACAAGAGAATGGGTGGAAGATCTTATGATTGATTGGGATCTGGAGGATGTCAAGTCATACCAGGGAAAATATACTTGGTCCAAAAAATGGGTTGGCCCAAGACATATTGCAGCCCGACTGGATAGATTCCTGGTCCAATCCTCCTTCCTGACTTTTGGTCTCATGGCAAGATAAAAAATCCTTCTGAATTACACCTCCGATCATAAACCCGTCCTCCTCTCTCTCGACCCTGGGGAAAATTTGGGCCCTATCCCTTTCCGTTTAAGCCCCCTTTGGACAAATCAAGAAGGTTTCCAGGAAGTCATCTCTGATTCCTAGCAAAGACAGATGTTAGTCTCCCCTTTCTTCATTTGAGAAGAAAAGCTCTGTAGATTTAAAAATGACCTCACTACTTGGGCAAAGAACTTCAGCTCTCCTTCCACAAAAAAAAATCACACTAAAATCACCCTGGACCACCTCCAAAAATCCTATGAAGACACCCCGCAGACCTAGGAATCTATATCCCAAGAGTCTGAACTCCAAAAATCCCTCCACAAATCCTGCAGAACCAAAGAAGAGTATTGGAGAATGAAATCAAGAAATCTCTGGCTCCAAGATGGGGATAAAAATACATCCTATTTTCACAAGCAAGCGGAAGCTCGGAAGAATTTCAATTCAGTTACTCAAATTAATTTCCAAGGTCAAGTCATCCAAGATTTTGAAGGAATAAAGAGAGTCATGCACTCTTATTTCAAATATCTGTTCACCGCCCCGGAATTTGAATCTTTAGATCCTACGAGATACCCTTTATCAATGGTTTCGAAGCTAGTAGGGATTGAGGAGAATAAAAATTTGACAGCTCTAATAAGCATGCAAGAGATAAGAAGATCCCTAAACGAAATGGATCCAGACAAATCCCTTGGTCCAGATGGGTTCATCGCTCGGTTCTACACCTCTTGCTGGCCTATTATTCAAAAAGACCTACTCAGACTGGTCAAGAAATCACATAAGTGTTTCAAGTTGGGAGGAAGCACCAACTCTTCCATCCTAGCTTTAATTCCCAAAGAGAAAGGATCCAACAACTTCAGCAGATTCCGGCCCATCTCCTTGTGCAATACAGGGTACAAGATCATCACTAAAAAAAATTGCTAACAGGCTCAAGAATCTGCTCCCTGGAATTATTCCAGAAAATCAAGGAGGCTTCATAAAAGGAAGGAAAATCCTGGACAATATCATCCTGGTCCAAGAGGCCATTCACTCCAGCTGCCAGAGAAAAGAGAAAGGTATGATTGTTAAACTAGATCTAGCAAATTCTTTTGATAAAGTCCATCTCGATTTCCTTTTTGCAGTCATGGACAAGCTTGGATTTGGGGAAAACTTCACAAATTGGGTCAAGGCTTGTGTCTCCCACTCCTGGATCGTTGCATTGGTTAAAAGACGCCCCACAAAATTATTTCAAGCCTCAAGGGGATTAAGGCAAGGCTGCTCCATGTCTCTATTTCTATACACCATCCAAGCGTCAGTTCTCAGCTTCCAGATAGATAACTGCCTCCAGAATAGGTCCCTTTTAAGAATAAAAATGGCCCAATACGTCAAACATATTAAACTCCCTCAGTTTGTTGATGATACCCTATTACTTGGCGAAGCCAACATCAACTCAGCTAGGCGCTTCAAATTTGAGCTTGATAAGTATAAGGATGCCTCATGCAGTGAAATTAGTCTGCACAAAAGTAAGATTTTCGGGTGGAATTGCACGGCTAGGGAAATGACTGACATTTCCAGAATTCTCGAAATTGAAGGTACAATTACATGGGACTCATTCAAGTATCTGGGAGTTCCCCTATTCAAATCATCCCCAAGAGTGAGCCACTGGTTACCCCTTCTAGAAAAATTGAAGCTCAAAATTTAGGCCTGGGGGGAAAACTAGCTAAATCTGGCTCGGAACGTCGTTCTGATAAAATCTGTCCTAACTAGCCTCCCTATTTTCTGGAACTCAATCCTCCTGACCCCTAAAACAATTAATCTCAAAATTGATCAAATGATGAGACGTTTCCTCTGGAAAGGAGGCAGGAACAACGAAAGAAAAATTCATCTTATCAGTTGGAACAAGATCAAAAAGCCTCTGCTGGAAGGCAGCTTGGAAATCCGAGACGTGGCCACCCAAAACCTTGCAATGGGGGCCAAAATTCTATGGATCTTAGTGTCAGGGGAAAAAACCTGGAGTAAGAGAACCCTCTGCAAAAAATACTTCTCGAGGCAAAGAGATAGATGCTTAGAACGACCCCCAAAAGTTTTGAAAGGCTCTCCGATTTTCTCTCTCCTCCTAAGAGCTCTGGAACACCTGAAAGAAAATATTCACTGGATCCCTGGAAATGGAAAGAAGATTGAGATTTGGGAGGACTCTATCCTCAGATCCAAACCCCTAAACCATTCAGAGGGTATGGAAAATATCAAAATCTGGTTGCAGAACAACAACCACAAAACCCTCTAGGACATCTCAGAATGGGGGGAAGGGGATAACTCTCCTTGGAAAAAATGGAATCTAGGAGATTACCCTGACTTTATCAAGGTAGAAGCCAAGGTCCTGTTGGAAGAGATCCAAGGAAATTCCCCTTGCAAGACCACGATAAAAGACTCTCGAGGATGGGGGGACTCTACGAGAAAATACACTACAGTTGTTGGTTACAAAGCTATCCAAGAAATTCCTCATGTTCCTCCCGACCCCTCTCCCTGGAAAACTATATGGCATTTCCCCTCTGTCCCCAAAATTGATATGTTCAGCTAGACCTTAACCCACAAAAGCACCCTCACCAGTCAAAATTTAAAGAAGAAGGGCTGGGAAGGTCCCTCTCATTGTCCTCTCTGTAAGGATGCCGAAGAAACTGCAGACCATCTCTTCATTGAGTGTGTGTATACAACCGAAGTCTAGACTCATTTTTTAAACCCCTTAAGCATCAGCTTCCCCCAGTCCCCGTCAGAGTTTATAAGCAACTAGAAGTACCTTTCCCATTTCTCCATGAAGAAAAATAACCTTTTAGAAAACTGTTGGATGTGTCTACCTAAGTTCCTATTCTGGAAAGTTTGGCTTGAAAGGAACAGCATAATTTTTCGCGAGGAAAGTCGAACCTCATCTCATGTCGCTCAAAATATTAAATCCATGATGAGTGAATCCATGAACTCCAATCAGACTCTCAAGAACTTCACCCCTCTAACCCCGGAGGAAGACCTATGTCTCACAGCTTTTTTCCCGAACCATCTAAGCAGAGCAAACCTCAAAATCCCCCAAAAAGAAAGATGGGAAATAAGAATGGAAGAGCTCAAGTTTATAAAATGACGTTCTTCCCTCGAAGATCATTGTCTCTTCTTCGATGAGGCCTCGAAAGGGAATCCCGGTCCAATAGGAGGAGGAGGGGTTTTGATGGATCCGTTGGGCAAGGTGGAACTCTCCTATGCATGGGGGCTCGGAACGGACTCCAACAACCATGCCGAAATACTCGCCCTATGGCAGGGACTAAATCTGGCATATGAACGGAAAGTTCAAAGAATAGTAATTTTCGGAGATTCCGGGATAATCATTCAGGCCATCAATGATAAAAAGAAACCAAAGACCCTCCAGCTGGCCTACATCTACTCAAAGGTAATCCTTCTCCTGTCTAATTTTGCCTCCTTTAAAATCTATCATATTCTCAAAAATTTGAACAATCTAGCGGATGTTGAGGCCAATAAAGGTTCTCTCCTTAGCAAGAACACACTTCGCGTGAATGGTGAGGACATGGACGCCTAAATCCTGTGAACCTCATCCCTGTCATGTCGTGTCAGGCTCTGATCAGAAGCGATTGGATGCTCTGCATCTTCATCCCCGCATTCTACTCTCCAGAACAGAAATCAACCACTTGCGGGTAGTATTCATTCCGCGTGATGATGAAAGATACAGTAAAGGTATGGGAGCACCTCTCCGATCTAGGTGACTCAGCAGGCAAGATTTTTTATATCTCGGCCAAGGCGCTCCAGTTCTTCACTGATCTGCCCCATCTCCAAAGCTATTATTGCAGGAACTCGTGGTGCAAAGGAAGGAAAGAGACAATGGCTTCTCCCTCATCTCTTGAACCTTCGTTGGGATAAAGAATCAATCTTATGCAGACAGAGCTAGATAGGATCAAAGGATCGATCAAGGAGCAGACCAACCGAATGCTCAGCCTGGATACTGTTCGAGCTAACTGTTGGGACTCCATAAATCAAGATCTCAAAGCGCTCAAATAAGATGTAACCAGCGAAGTTGAGGTCAACTTCAAAGACATTGCAAATGTAGTTGGAGGGATGCACCACCGGATAAGCAAGCTTGAAGTGAATCTCGAGGAGCTCTCCAAATCCTGGCCCAACACCTCAAAGGCCCAGGCGATTTCAGACGATGACTATCCCCCGTCTAGTGCACCGTTACTGTCTTCTTCTCCCTTGTTTACGGTAGCTAAATCAATCTCTTCGGATCCCCTCGAGACCTCTTTCCAGCATCTGGAATTTTTTTTAAATGGCTTGAGGTATCTCCCTGAGCAAGCTTTTCTATTTTCTGCTCGACTATGGTTTGTAATGCACCCGACAACCTATTTTCCAGACTATAATCTATAAATCCAATATCCGTTTATGTAAAACACATGTCATTAAGTACAACAAAAAATTGAATTTTGTTTTTGATATATATATATATATATATGCAAAAACAAAATTCAATTTTTTGTTGTACTTAATGACATGTGTTTTACTTGTAATGTAATATGTATTATGTTTTGTTGAAACATGCTATTTTCTTGCTACATGATTTGTAGATGGTTGTCATTGAAAGAAATCCATGAAGATGATATAAAGTATTGGAAGAGAGAAATTCCTCAACTAATGTGTTAAATGCAGAAATATCTACCTCCATCATTTTTAAATGCACAAGAACACTAACTCATACACCAAGTTGAGGAGAGTGAAATGTGTGGACATGTACACACAAGGTCAATGTGGATTGTGGAGAAGCACTTGAAATCATTCAAGGCTTTGGTGAGCACGTCCTGAGGGTTCTATGGTGGAGGGATATATGGTATATGAATCCATGGTGTATATTAGTAAGTATCTTCCTAAATTAGCAGCACAAGTTATGCATGTAGTGGGTTGCATTTGGGGTGTGAACTCCATCAAAAAATTTGAAAGGGACCAGTTGTTGGGGAAAGGTACAATGAAGAAAGTGAGAGGTAATTAAATTGTGGATATTTTTAATAAATATATTTTTTTTCGGTTTTTTGTGTATATGATCATACTCATTTAATATTTATTCTTTCATCATTTATTAATATTTACCATGGTTATAACTAATATTTAATATTGGTGAATTGTGAGTTTTTGAACGGTCAGTTGCTCAAGATTGGGATGCACTACATTTATACATTGAAAACAATCTTGATTAGATGAAGGTGTGGATTGATAGATGTAAACAATGTCATGGTGGTAGTTTGTCATGGAAAGAACTGTTTGAATTGGTTAGAGAAGCTCGTCGTAATGGTGATTCTGATGTTACGTAGAGGGAAATAGATTTAGCATATTGTTTGAAAGATGGAAAGGCAATCAAATTCACCCATTTTATTCAATTATTTTATATTATATTAATGTGACTGTAGGTGCATTTTTTTTATATTATACTTTCCAAGTTATATAAATTTGTTTATTATTAATTGACTGTAATGTCCCCACTTTGGGACATCATCACAGGGCAGAGACTTATGATGACCAGAGTAGCCATATGGATGTTATAGCGAGTATAGGGGTATTTGAGAGGCATTGTGGGGTCCAGTTGGCATTTATCATCATATTCCATCATTCTGAGCCATTCCGCACAGGTTGGCTTTGGTTTTGTTCCATTCCGATGATTTCCATGATTTTGACTATTTTGAGCTATAAGTTAATTAAAATCACTGAAGAGGGAAATTTGGGCACATTACTTGGAGGAACCTCTCAGTGTAATAGCTCATTGGAATCGGGAGGAGAATCACTACAGGATGGGATGGCTAGAAGTGACTTTCAGGGGCCAGGGAAGCCACAAGGAGAGATAAGGAGATTTTCAGAGGTAAAAAGGTTAATTAATTAATTAAACTGATTTAATTAATTAATTAAATATTAATAAAATGAAAGTCACTTTGGAGGGACAAGGTGAGCCAAAAAGTATAAA
>SNQJ01S0002312.1:161319-188381 GCA_010110895.2 Picea sitchensis | reverse complement strand
GCTGATAGGAAACAACAAGGAGATTATCCAAGATGTGAAAACTCAGTTGTCCTCTAAATTCGACATGAAGGATCTTGGTGCTTCAAATTTCATTTTGGGCATGGAAATTAAAAGAGATCGAAAAAAGAGGAAACTTTGGTTAAGTCAGAGAAAATATGTCAAGACAATATTGCAGAGGTTTAATATGCAGGAATGTAAACCGGTCAAGGTTCCTATTCTTGTTGGTGTAAAGTTATATGTGGATCAGTGTACCAAGACACATGAAGAAGAGGAGGACATGTCTCATGTTCCATATGCGAGTGCAGTTGGCAGTTTGATGTATGCAATGGTCTGTACTAGACCGGACATTGCACATGTTGTGGTAGTTTTGAGCAAGTATATGTCAAAACCAGGGACGGAGCATTGGACAACAGTAAAAAGGGTTTTCAGGTATTTGCGTGGAACTGCTAGCTATGGATTGTGCTACGAAGGAAGACCGGGATTGGACAGAGTGGTCGATATACATGGCTTTGTGGATGCAAACTAGGCTGGAGATTTGGATCATAGGATATCTACAAGCGTGTATGTGTTTAACCTGTTTGGAGGAGCAATAAGTTGGATGAGCAAAAGACAGGCTGTAGTGGCACTTTCAACTACAGAATCTGAATACATGGCAGCCACTCATGCAAGTAAGGAATCAATATGGTTACAAAGATTGTGTTCAGGTATTGGGTTGGTACAAGAAGTTGTAAGGATAGAGTTATCATTGGTACAAGAAGTTGTAAGGATAGAGTGTGACAGCCGAAAGCATTTTTCTTGGCTTAAGAACCCCAGGCTTATCATTCTAATACAAATCATATTGATGTTCATCACTTTGTGAGAGACATGATTGAAGAAAAGAAAGTATCAATCGATGAAGGTGGAACTTTGAAGAATGTTGCGCATTCGTTAACAAAATCAGGAACACATAGAAATTCTCTTGGTGTAGAGGATCCATGGGCATTGTTGCCTTGTATTGTTGACTATATAACCCCCTGTGTGCAAAGAAACAAACAAGTGGGAGAATGTTGGGTATGTGTTATATCTCTTTCAATGGTAGTAGTACTTGAGCATCAACGCCAAAAGATAGGCATAGAGGGGAGAAGGGGGTGAGCTCGCTGAGGGTTCGAAGCCACCAAATTTTTCAGACCGATCTAACATATTTCAATCACATGATATTTAGGTGGTTTTCAAGACAAGGTTTTGTCGATGGTTTTCTATTTCCGTTAAGGAATTAGGATTGTTGGATGCCGCTGGCTCCTATATGTATATTGTATTGTAAACAATGTAACACAATGTATGAATATAATATATGTTGGTTTTCCCGGTTTGGGTTTCCAGGTGAAAAATATCTGTGTAATGTTTGTATTTGCCATTGTATCTTTTCTTTTCTTTTCTGAATATCAGTTTGCAGTAGATATTGTACAAGGTTAGAATTTACACTTTGTGTTGTAACCTATCTCGGGGAAGGAGGGTCTAGCGAGGTGCGCCCAGATCTCATGTCTTATGCGATGTGGGTTCTTGTGGCTCTGTGCTTGTAGAAGATTGACAGAAGAAAATAAAGAAGAGAAGAGTCGGTAGACGTAGCTCCACATTGGGGTGAACCACGTATATCTTTTGTTGTGTTTGCTTTGTGCATTATAGTTTTTATTTTATTGATGTGATTTATTCTTAGTGAAATGATATGTGTTAGATGCACCTGATATAATTTTATCTTAGTGCTTAGTAATGGTAATTAATGAATGCTAGATCTTATCTATTTCTATATGCTAAGTACTTGGATGTATTAGACCTTTTGAATATTGTGTTGTTCTGTAATTAGGGTCTTATTCTACGATTTGAATAAGGGTTAAATACTAATGAATGTTAACTACTAAGTGCTATCTTAGGTATTGTAATCACAGATCTGTGTCCCAGCTAGGTTGCAGACACTTCAGTCCTACAACAACCCCTTCTTATACCTCGGGTGAGACTTCATCTGTTTCACAGGTGTTGCCGAAAGGGTCGGTAGTTAAGGTTTTGTTGGTGTGTTGTTGAAGCGTTGAACCCCAGGTCTGCCCCTGCCCCAACAAATGGTTTGGCTGCCGGGAATTGAAACTTTGATTGCTGGGAACTGAAGAAAAGAAAGCTTTGTGCGTAGATCTGTTGCTTTAGTGTGCAGAATTCTACTTGACTTGTGAAGCTCTATGCTAAGAATGGAATCAGATCTGAAGAAAAGAGGTGAGATCTTAAAGCTTTGTGCTTTGAGAAAGGTAAGATAAGTGAAAAAAAATTCTTTGAAATAATGGATCTAGGTATGTCTAATAGTTTTTGCCCTAGTTTGAAAACTAGGGCACAGCTAGAAGAAAGAAGATCGAATATGAGTAGATCTGGTAAGAATAGTGAAAGGTATGTTATTCCCATGTATAGAAATAATGTTTGGACTAACAAACGGATGTAGGATCCTAGAAATATTTTTTTGCAGGTTAGTTACTGTGATCCCAGTGCGCAGTACAGGAAATGTTGGGGGTCATTTAAAAGAAAGAGAGGATTAACTCTTTTCTATAGTTGGAGAAGACTGGGACATCTTGTTAAGGAATGCCCTGGTAAAGGTCCTAGTTGTCTTTGATGTAAAGCTATGGACCATGAAGTTTTGGATTTCCCTAGAATGATTGCTAAAGTTGAAAAGATGAACTTGAGACAAGAAGACCATGAGGAAGGTCAAGAGACTAAGAATATTCTCAAGAACCAGAAAGAATCAGAGATTGTATTACTACATATGAAAGAAACCCTGAATGATCATAGAGATATCAACTTATCAGAGATCTTAAAAGAGAAAGAGTGCATAGAAACAAGAATAGGAGACTTCGACATAGACTGTGTATTGGATGTAGAAACACAGGAGAATATCATGACATAAAGAACTTGGGAAATTTTGGGAAAACCTGCTATGATTCTTTCATTGGGAGGAATATGATTGTTTAAAGGGAAGATGATAACTCTATGTGGAAGACTTACCCAGATATCTATGAGTTCTCATGGAACTTCGACGGAGGAAGAATTTGAGGTCGATAAGTTTGTTGAGAACAACACCCCATTTTCTATTTTGCTAGGAAAAACCTGGATTTAGAAAGATCAGATACGAAGGAAACAAGAAGAGAAGGATCTAGAACATAAAAAACAAGAACTAAGGGATTTCATGGCTAGGATAATAGAGAACTTATTGGAAGAAATAAGGACCAAAGATCTGGATGTCGAAGTTGAAAGAACACAGGAAGACTTGAAAAACCTGTATGTACAAGAGAGTAGAGCACCTACCCCGGAAAGAGAAGAAGTATTACCCTTGAACCCTATGAAATACCCTCCATAGTGCGAAGTTACTATGCCAAGAAGAGATAAGAACAATAATGGAAAGAGGAAACCAATGACTCAGATTACAGAAAAGAAAGCCAGAAAGCTCAGCAAGAAGAAAGCAAAGTTAGAGAAATTATAGGAAGTTCTAGGGAGGACTTCACAGAAGGAAGGTTTGCAGAACTAGAACTTCGTCGGGATATCAGAACAATGAAGATTGGAACTTCACCATGAAGAAGAAATATGATTGTTGGAGGCATCCCTACCGTTAGAATGACGCTCCAAAATGGCTAGAACCGCAGTTATGGCCAGAAAGATCGCCATTAGACTATTGGGACCGCGCCATAACAGATGGAATTGCATTGATTTAGGCGTTCCTGCTCATTGGAGGAGTATGTTACGACGTTGTCTATTTATCCCATCGATAAATGCATCGAGAACACTTTTTCCAATTGTGATTATCCGAGCCCACATAGAACTAGTTTGTTTCGCGCAGTGCCTATTGAGAGTGTTATCACTCCAGGAAACTCTCCTAGGTTGTATCTCAGACATGCCTGGTAACTTAACTAATCTTGCAATGGTTCACTCAATGAAGGGTAATGTTTGGATCAAGATGAATATCTAGCTCACTGGATTGTATCCTCAAGACAGTCTAGGTATATTCAAATAGTACAAGGCCTTCAAGAGCTATTATCAGATAGGTTGTGAATCAAATGGATAAAGAAACTAATCTATTAACTAGAACATACATAAAACAATATATATGATGGGTCAACAAACTAGAAGTGAATGCTTATGATCCTTGCTTAGTAATCAAAGGTAAAATGGCAGTCACCATAGGACATTAAACAGAGACAAAGAATAACATTCAACTCATAAGCATAGAACAAAGATGAAAAGAAGGTCTGACAATAACAATGAAAGAAGCTTGCAAGCTGAATATATTTAAGAAAATGTTTGTATCACAATATCAATATAGTTTAGAAATCTAAATCGAACCTTTGTTTCATCAAAATTTTGTGGCTTTATAGCCTTTACATTAGATATCCAGATCCTAGAACACTGGATAGAATTTACCAAAAATAGAAAGTCAATAACTGACACAAGAAAATAGGTAGAGATCCTATAAAATAGGTCAATTCCTTATCTCAAGTGATCTTCATGTATTTCAAAATCTTCGACAGGTGTAGTAAGCCTTCCAAGGTTGTTGGATCTTCATAAGATATGGTACAAGTCAAAATTTCCACCTGCTGGCAACCAGATAGTTTTTTGCCTAGAAAATAGGTAACCAATTTAACCTTTCCACCTTGCTAGGCATCTCCAAAATCAAAACAGAATCTTGGTAATGATGAATTTAATTATTATCTATCGTTTGGAACTGTTCCTGAGGCATTTGGATAAGAAAAAATTGGATCTGGGCAAAAACAATACCTCTTTGCCCTGTCAGTGTTGTTGGTGGATAAAATAGACAAAATCTGGGCCAATTAGCTACCGAAAGCTCTGCTTTCGGTGGCTAATGAACAGTTGAAATGTTTCCTAAGCCACTGAAAGTTAGCTACCAAAAGCTCTGTCACTTCAACTATGAGGGATTCATCCACCTGGAATTCATCTTCACCGATGACTACTTTTCTTCCATCAAAATTTAGAGAAAAATATTTTTCCACCTATTGATGAGAGCTCTGCAATTTCTCACAAAATTTGAAACAGCTTGCATCTTTGAACAGTTGACATACCTCTTGATGTGATTCCAGGTAACCAATGTCATTAAGCTCCCTCCTCACAACTAGTCCTCCTCTCTTCATTTGCTGGAAATATCATGTACACCTGCAATTGGAAAATCGGGTTTGGAGGGAGATCACACAGCGCAAAACTAGGGGGTTAAGACTCGGTTCTACCAAAGGTGATATGATAGGGGAAGTGTTTTACGAAAATCCTGGTTTTGAGGGATATAAGAGGCATTTTAGGATTTGACAGGATTATAATTAGATAAGGTTCGAGGGGTATGAAGTACAGCAAGCCACGCGATTTCATGGAACTGAAGTTTAAATGATGAGACATACTACGTAGGGATCATATCCTAAAAATAGGACAGTTGTAAGGTTTAGAGGATTCGGGATTTGATATGTCAAAGAGAAATCATTAAACACTTAATCACATCTTACCCGGTCATGATCAACCTCTCTTGTCTTCTTTCGATGACTAATTCAATCATAAAACATCAACCCGACAGTTCCGACGCGTGAAAGGACGTGCTGATTGTTTCCAAGTTCCTGCGATTTCGGTGGCTAAATAGCCCCGAATTTCGGTTTTATGTTGTCGAAAGCTAGGGCTTTCGGTGGCTTAGAAGCACTTTTGGAGAGACACTTAGCCACCAAAACCTGTGTTTTGAATTTTTTTAAATAAAAATCAAATCCAATTTTTTCCAAACTTTATTACAAACATAAGGTTCTTAAAAATGAACCTTGAAAAATTTAGAACTGCATTTTTCAATAACTCCCTATCACCTAAATTAACAAAACTGACTATGTTATTTAAGGAGATAACATCTGGCTCCTTATGTGGATGAAAGCATCCCTGTGAGGTTTCAAGAACCTTATTTACTCAGTAGCCTTTTCTATCACCTAAGACTCAAAAATAACTTGGCTCAATAGCCTTCCTATCACCTAAGACTCAAAACTGACTTGACTCAGTAGTCCATTGTGCATGGAGTTATTTTGACACACAAACTGAAAATGAAAAACTTGAAATAAATATTTACAAAAAAGCAAGGCTTGAGAAATCCTTTTGAGAAATAAAGTTTGAGAAAATGCCCATTGAATGGGCCACCTGTGACTTCTTCACCTTCCAGATTCTGGAGAACAAAAGTGGTGTTCTATTGTACCTGTGCAATAAAGAATAGGCTTGTCCATAATGCATCAAATTTTCCATGTTTACCTTTCTCTTGTTTTGTTGCATCCCACTTTAGAACCAGGTCCCCTGCCTGGAAAACATATGCCTTTGTTTTCTTGTCAAAAAAAAATGCATCCTCCTCTGATGCAACTCTGTCTTTTCCAGCAGTTGTTCTCTGACCTGCTGCAATTCTACCAAATGAAAAATCCTCCTAGTAAGGTCATTTTGCTCAGAATCAGCTTCCTGTAGAAATTTGGCAATTGGCAATGCGAGTTGGATAGGAAAGATAGCCTCAATTCCATATACCAATTTGAAAGGAGATGTGTTGATTGATTTCTTATTGGTGACTCGGTCATCCCATAAAGCGAACTTCAATTTTGAATCCCAACCCCTTATATTCTGCTCAATCAACTTTTTGATAATTCTTACCAGATTTTTATTTGATGACTCAGCAAGGTCGTTTCCTTGTGTATAGTAAGATGTAGAATGCACTAACGGAATCCCCATGTCTTCACATAACTTCACCAAAGCTTTATCATTGAATGCAGCAACATTGTCTATGCCTAATCTTTTTGGGCAACCAAATCTAGAAAATATGTGATCATATAGGAAATTTATGATTACAATGTGATTGGCATTCCTGGTAGGAATAGCTTCAATCCACTTGGTGAAGTAGTCAGTGGCAACTAAAATCCATCTTTGTTGGCTGCTAGAAGGTGGATGAATTTCCCCTATGAAATCCAAACCCCATTGTTGGAAAGGGCCTGTGACCACAACAGGTTTTAGGGGAAGAGATTTCAATTGTTGCTTACCTGCAAACCTCTGGCATTTATCACATGTCTTTACAAAATCACACATATCAGAAAATAAACAAGGCCAATAGTAACCAGCTCTCAAAATGTTATGAGTAGTGGTTTCACAGTAATGGTGTCCTCCACATTCACTGCTATGAAATTTTGTCATTGTTTGAACTGATTCTTCTTTGTTAATGCATCTCAAGAGTACCCCTGATGGATCTTTCTAGAACAACATCTTATCATTAATGCATAATTTAATGGCCTTGAGTTTCAAAGCTCTCACATGTGTCTTGTTCATGTCTGGTGGGGTTTCCAAATTCTGCAGAAAATATATTATGTGATTGTACCATTCACAATCTATTAAGTGAGAGGATACCTGCAAATCATAGCTGAGTTTCTCTGCTGAGCTTTGAATTTGCTCACTTTCTGCATTGACCCCAACAAAATCTATCTCTAACATTTTGCAATTGTCTTCTGCAAGAAGTTTGGCAAGTCCTTGACCTCTGATAATTTTTATTGGCTTAATCTCTATATCAAATTCAATCATTTTATCTATCCACTTGCTCCTCTTACCATCAATGTCAGGTTGAACAAGGACATCCTTTACAAAACTTGAGGGTACATATTCTATTACCTTAGCCTGTAGTATATAGATCCTGAATGCTTGAGTGATTTGATTAGTGCATAGGCTTGTTTTTCAATTGGGTCATACTTAATTTCAGCATCCCTCAAAACCTTGTTGTAAAATGCTACTGGCTACTTATGCCCATACTCATTTTTCTATAACAACACCGTTGCAATTGTATCATTAGA
This sequence comes from Picea sitchensis, assembly GCA_010110895.2. Lineage (NCBI taxonomy): Eukaryota > Viridiplantae > Streptophyta > Pinopsida > Pinales > Pinaceae > Picea > Picea sitchensis. The sequence continues at coordinate 180,534 of SNQJ01S0002312.1, read as the reverse complement.
AGAAAATGAGAAAATATAAAAAGTTTTATCAAAATTTGGGCTAATTAAGACAAGGGCTGTCATAATAGATTTTTTGATAATTTCAAAAGAATGTCTTGATTCCTCGGTCCACTTTACTTCATAATCCTTTCTCAACATGCATGTGATATACTTGGTAAGCTCTGCAAAATTTGCAATAAACCCCTTGATGAAATTTATGGTTCCAAGGAAAGACTGAGTATCTTTCTTGGACCTTGGGAGAGACAATTTTTGAATTGCCTCAACTCTTGATGGATCAATATTCACTCCATCTGCAGACACAATATGCCCAAGCAACTTCCCCTCTCTGAGTGCAAAATGGGATTTCTTGGGATTTAAAGAAATACCATATTTTCTACATTTCAAGAAAGTCTTTCTTAGATCTTTCAAGTGATCTTTCATGGATGTACGAAAAAAATATGATATCATCAAGATAAATCAAGACAAATCTGTATGTTTCCCCCACAAATGCAATGTCCATTTCCCTCTGGAATGTAGCTCTCGCATTCATCAATCCAAATGTCATTTTTTCGTACATGAATGTACCCCATGGTGTAGTAAATGTTGTTTTTTCCCTATCATCTGGATGGACTTCAATTTGGTTATACCCTGAGAAACCATCAATGAATGACATGACACTAGCTCCAGAAACTTTCTGCAAAATATGTTCCATCTTAGGCAATGGGTAATTATATTTTTTAGAGCATTTGTTTAGATTCCTGAAGTCTACACAGAGTCTAATCTCATCATTTTTCTTTCTAACAGGAACAAGGTTGGAAATCCATTCAGAGTATCTGAGAGGGATGATGATCTTGGCATCTAGCATTTTTTTGATCTCCTTCTCCATAATAGGCAACAACATTGGACTAAATGATCTGAGTTTCTGTCTGAATGGTTTTGTGTCTTTGTTCAAAGGAATTTTATGTTGAATAATCTATGTATTGTATGTCTTCAAATCACTATACTTCCATGCAAATATATCAGAAAATTCCTTTAACAACTCACCATATTCAGATTTTTGTTTATCAGTCAAATGAGAAGCTATATTAACATACTTGGGGCTTTTTTTATATGCTACATTAAACTGAAACACATCAGAATCTTCCTCCTTTTCTAGTTTAATGGAAACGTCATTATCATCAAAAAGTCTCTCTAAAGGGACCAAACCTTTGGGGATACGGTTGGTAGAGAGCTACACAATTTCATGGGCTACAATTGTATTTCTGAATTTAGGCCTTTGAGCTTCTTCATCATGCTCATTGTCTTGATCAATTTGTAAATCTGAAAACTCGTCCATCACTCCTAGAAATCTTCTTAGCTCTACATCATCTTCGAATACTTTCTAGAATTTAAGGTTATCAGGTAAAGAAAGCCTATACTTTACCTGAATTTCATAATTCAACTTTGGAGGCAAAGTAGGTATGAAAGTACTAGCTGAAACAGCCAATGAATCATCCAACTGATTCATGGCTCTAGGAATATATGAGATCTTGAATTCAGTGAACGCAACAATCATATTTAGCACCTCATCTCTGTAAGCTTTCAGCCTTACATGATTGGATTGGAAATACATATTTACATGTTGAATGATTAAATCAACATCTCCATATACTTGCAGCCTCTTAATATTCTTTTCCTTTGCAGCATTCAAACCTAAGATCAAAGCCTCGTATTCTGCAATATTATTTGTGACTTGGAAATCAAGCTTGAATGAAAAATGTGTAGTTTCTTTAGATGGTGAAATCAATACACCCCCTGCTCCAACAGTCTCTTTAGTACATGCCCCATCAAAGAACATACTCCATATAGCATCTTCTGCTACCTCTGTGGACTGAATTGCATGCTTTTTAAGCAATAATGAATCTGACAGTGAATCATCAATCTGTAAAATGAAATATCCCATACCTGTGTCAACTGAGTAAATAGGATGATTGGTTGGATTTTGTTCGTCACTGATAATGTAGGCAAGTTGTGACTCTCTGTATAGTCTCTTGTTTACTCCTCCAAAAACAGGGATAGTAGCGTATGAGAGGTTTATTTGAAGAGTTCCTCCTAACCTCTTCATCCACGATATTGATAACAAACATCCAAATTTGGGTGGAATGTCTGCTACAACTACATCCATGATCATGGTTTTCATAGATGCTTGAGTTAAAGTTACTGGCAAATCTTTGATCAATCCTAGACATTTAACTTTTCTAGAGTCAAATGAGAAAAGATCATGGTAAGTTTTGGTAACTTCTAGTCCAAGCTCATCCATAACTGCCTTTGGCATTAAATTGTGAGAAGCTCCAGAGTCTAGCAGGCAATTATGCAATGTTTTGTCATGAATGTTTAGAGAGATATAAAAAGGAGGACAGCTTTCATCTCTATCCTCTGCCATTTGTCCTAAGACAATTGTGGGCTTGTTATCATATATATTAAGAATATTAGCAGAGGAAGATATAGATTTGGGATCAAGAGTCTTGAGGATATATTTCTTAAACGATTCATTTTTCATTAACTCAACCAAAGGGATGGGGATTTTGATTTTCTATAACTCAGCTTCAAAATTGAAAGAGTAGGAGGTTTTGTCAGAATTTTTTACCTCATTTGAAGGATATTTCAAAACACTCTGTTGATCATCAAGGATCTGATATTTTTGAATTTGTTGCTTGGCAGGGGCAACGGTCTTCTTAGGAGGAACTGGTGTATTTACATTTGAAGGGGCTTTCAAGGAAATCTACTGGTCATCAGGGATATGATCCTTTTGAATTTATTGCTTGGCAGGGGCAGCATTCTTTTTAGGAGGAGTCAGTGCAATCTATTTGGCAGTGTTGGACTTAGATCTTAGATTGTATTTGTTCCCATCGTCATTTAGAAAGACACCATTATCAGCAGAATTTTCATTTATATGTTCTTTCATTAATTCTTCTTCATAATCATGATGTGTCAGATAATATTTCCCTGCATCATATCCAATGTAGTGAATGTTATCTTTTTCTTCTTCTTGAAAATCATCTTCATCTTCATCCATCACAGTATTTTGTAGAGGGGCTCTTACCTTCTGATATTCTGTGGGATTTCTCTCTCTTCTCAAGATTTGTGCTTGTTGGTTATTCCTCCTGAAAGTATTAGGATTCTGATTTGGATTTCTGTGAGGGTATTCATAAGAGCCTTTTCCCTTGGCAGGCTGCTTATTTTCAATTTTTAGCTTGGACATTTCTAAGGTTAATGATTCAATCATCTTAGCCAATTTGTTTATCTTAGGATTTGGAATTGATGAGGAAGAGGCTTCTTCCTTTTTCCTTTTTCTATCAATATTTCCCTTTAACTTATAAGCAGTTAAAATATTTGACTTAACTTCAAGGGCAGCATATTGCATCAAGGAAAGTGTAGCAGACCTTCTCTCTTTTAGTAACAAACAAAATTTAGAGTCAAATGAGTTGGCATAAGTGATTTGGGCAGAGGTCTCTGTAGTTTTGACTTCTGCAGGGATTTTAGCATACACTTTGTTGAATCTCTTGGTGAAATCAGATACAGATTCACCATTTTCTTTCTTAAGGTTTCCAAATCTTGTGATATAGTACAAGAAATCTCTCCTATCTCCCCAATGCTTCAAAAATACATCATCCAGCTCTTCTATTCCATCTATAGAGCCAGCAGGAAGTTCTTTGAACCACTTCCTAGCATGCCCATCCAAGCTCTGGACAAAGACTCTAGTCTAGACATCAGCATCTTCTATGTTTAGGTTCTCAGCATAGCCATAGAAGGATTCTATATGTTCCTCTGCAGTTACATCTCCCTCTCCTGTGAATTTTGGCATATATTTTTGGTAATCACCAGTAGGCATGGCTACAGGTGGATTTTGCAAAACAAGAGGTGCATATCTAGCAGCTAGAATTCGTTGCATTTTGGTCAATGGAGCAAGTGCAGCCATAATGATTATTGGTGAGAGAGGTGATAGACTTTTATCAGATTCTTCAACGCTGGGGAGATTTAATTGAAAAGGGGGGGAACTTTTTGATGGGAAATACGTTTGATATGAGGCTATATGGAAATTTGCAACTTGTTTAGCCAATGTTTCTTCACCTTTAGCAGACAATTCCTACAGAATATGTTCTACAGCAAGAAGGTTAGTGTGAATATTTATATGGTATTCTTCGTTTTGTGAGTGAAAGGACTCAAGAGATGAGGAGTTGTGATTTCTTTCTAAAGCCTTAGATGCTTCTTCAACCACATTAGAGCCTATCACTTCTTCTACAAAGACATTTTCCTCTTGATAAGAAACAATTGGTTCTTCTACAAAAACATTTTCAACAATTGATTCTTCTACAGTTGTTACAGTTGATTTTTCACTGACAATCTTAGAGGAAGAAGTTTCAGTGTTTTCTACTATTGATTTCTCAGAATGAGAAGGAGGATTAATTTTAGTACCTGATTTTGAAGTCTGACCTTGAAATGATCTTCCTCTTCTAAGAATCAGTTCTGGATTGGGTACTAGTGTGACAGGTGATTCTTATGGATTTGCCCTGGTATTGATTCTCTTTAGAGCCAGGATGAACTTGTGGAGTTGCGAGATAGATGATTAAAACCAATGTGATGTCTAATCCTTGTCTATAATCAAGGATAAAATCTATGTCGTCTCCCAGGAAAGCTGAGCTTGAATCTCCTTTCCCTGGCAACAGCGCCAATTTGTTATCACTCCAGGAAACTCTCCTAGGTTGTATCTCAAAGATGCCTGGTAACTTAACTAATCTTGAAATGGTTCACTCAATGAAGGGTAATGTTTGGATCAAAATGAATATCTATCTCACTGGATTGTATCCTCAAGACAGTCTAGGTATATTCAAACAGTACAGGCCTTCAAGAGCTATTATCATATAGGTTGTGAATCAAATGGATAAAGAAACTAATCTATTAACCAGAACATACATAAAACAATATATATGATGGGTCAACAAACTAGCAGTGAATGCTTATGATCCTTACTTAGTAATCAAAGGTAAAATGGCAGTCACCATAGGACATTAAACAGAGACAAAGAATAACATTCAACTCATAAGCATAGAACAAAGATGAAAAGAAGGTCTGACAATAACAATGAAAGAAGCTTGCAAGCTGAATATATTTAAGAAAATGTTTGTATCACAATATCAATATAGTTTAGAAATCTAAATCGAACCTTTGTTTCATCAAAATTTTGTGGCTTTATAGCCTTTACATTAGATATCCAGATCCTAGAACACTGGATAGAATTTACCAAAAATAGAAAGTCAATAACTGACACAAGAAAATAGGTAGAGATCCTATAAAATAGGTCAATTCCTTATCTCAAGTGATCTTCATGTATTTNTATAGCCTTTACATTAGATATCCAGATCCTAGAACACTGGATAGAATTTACCAAAAATAGAAAGTCAATAACTGACACAAGAAAATAGGTAGAGATCCTATAAAATAGGTCAATTCCTTATCTCAAGTGATCTTCATGTATTTAAAAATCTTTGATAGATGTAGTAAGCCTTCCAAGGCTACTAGATCTTCATAACATATGGGACAATTCGGAATTTCCACCTGCTGGCAACAAGACAGTTTTTTGCCCAGAAAATAGGTAACCAATTTAACCTTTCCACCTTGTTAGGATTCTCCAAAATCAAAACAGAATCTTGATAATGATGAATTTAATTATTATCTATCGTTTGGAACTGTTCTTGAGGCATTTGGATAATAAAAACTTGGATCTGTGCAAAAACAATACCTCTTTGCCCTGTCAGTGCTTTCGGTGGCTAAAATAGACAAAATATGGGCCAGTTAGCTACCGAAAGATCTGATTTTGGTGGCTAATGAACAGTTGAAATGTTCGCCTAAGCCACTGAAAGTTTTGTTTTAAACAAAAATGCAAAATACCTTTTGTCTTAGCTTCGAAACACCTTAGGGATGATCTTCTGAAACCTTTGCATCTTGATCAAGTTCTGGAATGGCTCTAGGATTGTTGGTTGCCTCTGGATCATTCAAATGGATGGATGCATCTACTAGGGTTTCAAGATCAACAGGTGGTTGAGGCTGAGGTCTTGAAGACATAACTTGCAACCTTAATGACCTAACCTTTTTCTTCAAATGCATAGATACTCTCTAGAAATTGTTGTAGTCTTTTACAATCTTCTTCTTCTTTTTCTTTTCCTTTACACTTTCATGTGCCAATCTTTCTAGGGCTGCACTGGTTTCTGCAAAATTCTTTGATAGAATTTCATACCTGGATTTAATCACCCTTTCTCGCACTTCCTATTCTTTTATTTTCTCTTTAAGTTTCTTGATCTTCTTTGATTTTCTCTTCTTTCTTTTGCTGCTAGATCAGGCCTCTACAAATTGCAACTCATTTTCTTCCTTGGGTGTACGTGATAGAATATCTTCATACCATCTTGTAACTAGATCTTCTACTAGGACTGCTTCTTAATCTACTTCAACCTGGTCCTCTTCATCCTCAGAGTCTGTATAGGGAAGATTGAGGATCCTCTTGTCCATTGGAGGCTCTTCGGCGTTTTCTGCATCCTTTCTAAAAATCAATTTCTTCTTAGCCTTTTTAGGTTTAGAATATGGAGAGGGTTGATCAATTGCAACTGGAGAGATGGCTCTCCTCTTCCTCTTTCCACTCCTGGGAGTAGAGGACTTCTTTGAATAAGATTTCTCTTTATCCTCTGGTTGTAGATATGTCTGAAATTCATTCCAAAATAGGAATTGGCCCCAATCCATGTTCCTTCTCTATGGCAGCTCACAAATCAATATCTTGATTAAGCATTGATGGGACAATCTACCTTCTACCTTGTTGGGTTTAGCTTTAACTTGATGAGCCATCTTAGTTAGGCTCCTGTGAAGATAATAAGGCGGGTTGAGTGGGCTCCTACCAGTAAAATGGTTCATGAGATTGAAGTGATAGATCATCACCCTGTTGTATCTACCTTCACAAGTTATATAAACAAGGATGGCTTTTAACAAGTGTTGCCATTTTTCTTCAAGAAAAGATATCGGAATATCTTTCTTCCATATCAAACACTTGTATTTTTGTTTCAAGTAAGACCTAAATTCAACATCCTTTGTAACAGTGGTTTTGAACCAATTTTCTCCAGTCCTTGGAAGCTCTGTCACTTCAGCTATGAGGGCTTCATCCACCTAGAATTCATCTTGACCGATGACTTATTTTCTTCCATCAAAGGTCAGAGAAAAATCTTCTTCCACCTGTTGATGAGAGCTCTGCAATTTATCACAAAATTTGAAACAACGTGCATCTTTGAACAGTTGACATACCTCTGGATGTGATTCTAGGTAACCAATGTCATTAAGCTCCCTCCTCACAACTGGTCCTCCTCTCTTCATTTGCTGGAAATCTCATGTACACATGTAGTTGGAAAATCAGGTTTGGAGGGATATCACACAGCACAGAACTAGGGGGTTAAGACTCGGTTGTGCTAGAGGTGATATGATAGGGGAAGTGTTTTACGAAAATCCTGATTTTGAGGGATATAAGAGGCATTTTAGGATTTGACAGGATTATAATTGGACAAGGTTCAAGGGGTATGAAGTACAACAAGCCACGTGATTTCATGGAACTGAAGTTTAAATGATGAGACATACTACACAAGGATCATATCCTAAAAATAAGACAGTTGTAAGGTTTAGAGGGTTCAAGATTTGATATGTCAAAGATAAATCATAAAACGCTTAATTACATCTTACCCGGTCATGATCGACCTCTCTTGTTGTCTTTCGATGGCTAATGCAATCATAACACATCAACCCGACGGTTCGTGAAAGGACGTGTTGACTGTTTCCAAGCTCCTGTGATTTCGGTGCCTAAATAGCCGCGAATTTCAGTTTTATCCTGTCGAAAGCTAGCACTTTTGATGGCTTAGAATCACTTTTGGAGAGGCACTTAGCCACCAAAACCTGTGTTTTGAAATTTTTAAAATAAAAATCAAATCCAATTTTTTCCAAACTTTATTACAAACATAAGGTTCTTAAAAATGAATCTTGAAAACTTTAGAACTGCATTTTTCAATGACTCCCTATCACCTAAATTAACAAAATTTACTGTGTTATTTAAGGAGATAACATCTTTCTCCTTTTGGGGATGAAAGCCTCCCTATAAGGTTTCAAGAACCGTATTTACTCAGTAGCCTTTTCTATCACCTAAGACTCAAAATTGACTTGGCTCAGTAGCCTTCCTATCACCTAAGACTCAAAACTGACTTGACTCAGTAGTCCATTGGGCATGGAGTTATTTTGACACATAAACTGAAAATGAAAAACTTGAAATAAATATTTATGAAAAAGCAAGGCTTGATAAAGCCTTATGAGAAATAAAGTTTGAGAAAACGCCCATTGAATGGGCCACCTATGACTTCTTCACCTTCCAGATTCTGGAGAACAAAAGTGTTTTTCTACTATACCTGTGTAATAAAGAATGGGCATGTCCATAATGCATCAAATTTTCCATGTTTACCTTTCTCTTGTTTTGTTGCATCCCACTTTAGAACAAGGTCCCCTACCTGGAAAACATATCCCTTTGTTTCCTGTTAAAATTTTCTTTCAGCCTCCTCTGATGCAACTCTGTATTTTCCAGTAGTTGTTCTCTGACCTGCTACAATTATACCAAATGAAAAATCCTCCTGGTAAGGTCATTTTGCTCGGAATCAGCTTCCTGCATAAATTTGGCAACTGGAAATGCGAGTTGGATAGGAAAGATATCCTTATTGCCATATACCAGTTTGAAAGGATATGTGCCAATTGATTTCTTATTGGTCACTCTGTCAACCCACAAAGTGAACTTCAATTTTGAATCCCAGGCCCTTATATTCTGCTCAAGCAACTTTTTGATCATTCTTACCATAATTTTATTTGTTGACTCAGCAAGGCCATTGCCTTGTCGATAGTAAGATGTAGAATGCACTAATTGAATCCCCATGTCTTCACATAACTTCATCAAAGCTTTATCATTGAATGCAACAGCATTGTCTGTGACTAATCTTTTTGGGCAGGGAAATCTAGAAAATATGAGATCATATAGGAAATTTATGATTACAGTGTGATTGGAATTCCTGGTAGGAATAGCTTCAATCCACTTGGTGAAGTAGTCAGTGGCAACTAAAATCCATCTGTGTTGACTGCTGGAAGGTGGATGAATTTCCCCTATGAAATCCAAACCCCATTGTTGGAAAGGGCCTATGACCACAACATGTTTTAGGGGAAGAGATTTCAATTGTTGCTTACCTGCAAACCTCTGGAATTTATCACATGTCTTTACAAAAGCACACACATCAAAAAATAAACAAGGCCAATAGTAACCGACTCTCAAAATTTTATGAGCAGTGGTTTTCAAGTAATGGTGTCTTCCACATTCACTGCTATGAAATTATGCCATTGTTTGAATTGATTCTTCTTTGTTAATTCATCTCAAGAGTACCCGTGATGGATCTTTCCAAAACAACATCTTATCATTAATGCAGAATTTAATGGCCTTGAGTTTCAAAGCTCTCACCTGTGTTTTGTTCATGTCTGGTGGGGCTGCCAAATTCTACAGAAAATATATTATGTGACTGTACCATTCACAATCTGCTAAGTGAGAGGATACCTGCAAATCATAGTTGAGTTTCTTTACTGAGATTTGAAGTTGCTCACTTTCTGCATTGACCCCAACAAAATTTATCTCTAACATTTTGCAATTGTCTTTTGCAAGAAGTTTGGAAAGTCCTTGGCCTTCGATAAGTTTTATTGGCTTAATCTCTATATCAAATTCAATCATTTTAGCTATCCACTTGCTCATCTTACCATCAATGTCAGGCTGAAGAAGGACATCCTTTACAGAACTTGAGGGTACATATGTTATTACCTTAGCATGTAGTATATAGATCATGAATACTTTGAGTGATTTGATTAGTGCATAGGCCTGTTTTTCAATTGGGTCATACTTAATTTCAGCATCCCTCAAAACCTTGCTATAAAATGCTACTGGTTGCTCATGCCCATCCTCATTTTTCTATAACAACACCGATGCAATTGTATCATTAGAAGCAAATGAGAAAATATAAAAAGTTTTATCAAAATTTGGGCTAATTAAGACAGGGGTTGTCATAATAGATTTTTTTATAATTTCAAAAGAATGTCTTGCTTCCTCTGTCCACTTTACTTCAGAATCCTTTCTCAACATGCATGTGATATACTTGGTAAGCTCTGCAAAAATTGCAATAAACCTCCTGATGAAATTCATGGTTCCAAGGAAAGATTGAATATCTTTCTTGGACCTTGGGAGAGACAATTTTTGAATTTCCTCAACTCTTGTTGGATCGATCTTCACTCCATCTACAGACACAATATGCCCAAGCAACTTCCCCTCTCTGATTGCAAAATGGAATTTCTTGGGATTTAAAGAAATACCATATTTTCTACATTTCAATAAAGTCTTTCTTAGATGTTGCAAGTGATCTTCATGGATGTACGAAAAAACTGTGATATCATCAAGATAAATCAAGACAAATCTGTCTTTTTCCCCCACAAATTCAATGTTTATTGCCCTCTGGAATGTAGCTCTCGCATTCATCAATGCAAATGGCATTTTTTCGTACATGAATGTATACCATGGTGTAGTAAATGTTGTTTTTTCCCTATCATCTGGATGGACTTCAATTTGGTTGTACCCTGAGAAACCATCAATGAATGACATGACACTAGCTCCAGAAACTTTCTGCAGAATATGTTCCATTTTAGGTAATGTGTAACTATCTTTTTTAGAGCATTTGTTTAGATTCATGAAGTCTACACAGAGTCTAATCTCACCATTTTTCTTTCTAACAGGAACAAGGTTGGCAATCCATTCAGAGTATTTGAGAGGGATGATGATCTTGGCATCCAGCGTTTTTTTGATCTCGTTCTCCATAATAGGCAACAACATTGGACTGAATTATCTGAGTTTCTGTTTAATGGTTTTGTGTCTTTGTTCAAAGGAATTTTATGTTGAATAATCTATGTATTGTATGTATTCAAATCACTATACTTCCATGCAAATATATCAGAAAATTCCTTTAACAACTCACCATATTCAGATTTATGTTTATCAGTCAAATGAGAAGCTAGATTAACATACTTAGGGATTTTTTCATTTGCTACATTAAACTGAAACACATCAGAATCTTCCTCCTTCTTTTCTAGTTTAATGGCAACGCCATTATGATAAAAAAAATTCGCTCTAAAGGGACAAACCCTTTGGGGATACAGCTAGTAGAGAGCTGCACAATTTCATGGGCTCCAATTTTATTTCTGAATTTAGGCCTTTGAGCTTCTTCATCATGCTCATTGTCTTGATCAATTTGTAAATCTGAAAACTCGTCCATCACTCCTAGAAATATGCTTAGATATGCATCAACTTCGAACACTTTCCATAATTTAAGATTATCAGGTAAAGAAGGCCTATACTTTACCGAAATTTCATAATTCAAATTTGGAGACAAAGGAGGTATGAAAGTACTAGCTGAAATAGCCAATGAATCAGCCAACTGATTCATGGCTCTAGGAATATATGAGATCTTGAATTCAGTGAAAGAAACAATCATATTTAGCACCTCATCTCTGTAATATTTAAGCCTTACATGCTTGGCTTGGAAAGACTTATTTACCTATTGAATGATTAAATCAACATCTCCATATACTTGCAGCCTCTTAATATTCTTTTCCTTTGCAACATTCAAACCTAAGAGCAAAACCTCGTATTCGGAAATATTATTTGTGACTTGGAAATCAAGCTTGAATGACAAATGTGTAGTTTCTTTAGATGGTGAAATCAATACAACCCCTGCTCCAGCAGTCTCTTTAGTACATGCCCCATCAAAGAACATACTCCATAGATCATCTTCTGCTACCTCTGTGGACTGAACTGTAGGCTTTTTAAGCAATAATGAATCTGACAGTGAATCATCAATCTATAAAATGCAAGATCCCATACCTGTGTCAACTGAGTAAATAGGATGATTGGCTGGATTTTGTTCATCACTAATAATGTAGGCAAGTTGTAACTCTATGTATAGTCTCTTGTTTACTCCTCCAAAAACAGGGATAGTAGCGTATGATAGGTCCATTTGAAGAGTTCCTCCTAACCTCTTCATCCACGATCTTGATAACGAACATCCAAATTTGGGTGGAATGTCTACTACAACTACATCCATGATCATGGTTGTCATAGATTCTTGAGTTAAAGTTACTGGTAAATCTTTGATCAACCCTAGATATTTAACTTTTCTAGAGTCAAATGAGAAAAGATCATGGTAAGTTTCGGTAACTTCTAGTCCAAGCTCATCCATAACTGCCTTTGGCTTTAGATTGTGAGAGGGTCCAGAGTCTAGCAGGCAGTTATGCAATGTTTTGTCATGAATGTTCAGAGAGATCTAAAAAGGACAGCTTTCATCTCTATCCTCTACCATTTGTCCTAAGACAATATTGATGAATATTAACTCCTAAGTGCTTTGTTAGGTGTTGTAATCATAGATCTATGTCCCAGCTAGGTTGCAAACACTTGAGTCATGCAACCACCCCTTCTTCTTGTTGAAATAATGTAACTGCAAAGAGTATTCGTATTATTATTGATATATTATTCATAGGATCAATCCCCATTGTGGATTGATCATGTCGGTTATTGTAATAGGACCAAATCCCCTTTTGCTAATTGGTCAAAAGATAATTGTAATAGGTAGAATAAGAAGTCGACCCCAGCAGTTATTAAAGAGACCTAGAAATATAATAAAGGTGGGTTTACCCACCCAGTTTGAGAAGTTGGCCCTGCCAGTGAAGAGACACTTCACACGTGCCAGACTTGTATAAATAAAGGAGGCTAGCACCTCACTTAGATACAACTCACTTGCTCAGTTTGAGAGACAAGTTCGGATCTGTTGTGGGAGAAGAAGGAGAGAGAGAGTGGTGCATATCTAGGAGAGGACTTTTTGTATTAGCATAAAATATCTCTTGGCATTGTATTGGCTATTTATATTAAAGAATTTTTTATGGGTTTTCTTCCCCTAGAGGGTTTCCCAGGATAAATGTTGTGTCTCTTGTGATTGTGTATTTCTTAGTGATCTTGGATTATGCTATTGTTATCTAATGAAATGAAAACATCTATAATAATGGCTTAAACATTAACATGGTATGGATTATGCTATTGTTATCTAATGAAATGAAAACATCTTATAATAATGGCTTAAACATTAACACATGGTATCAAAGCTGTCAAGGAAGCATCTTCAAGAGAAACGTCATTGTTGTCATACCTACAAATTAGGTTTTTCAAAAGTGAATCTTTCAGCCCCAAACCATCTAGAAAGCTGCACCTCCCCCAAGGATCAATTTTATTCATCATGCACCTTTCGCATCGGATCTCCGAAGTGAAACCCCTGGGCTTCACAAAGCACCGTAAGTACTAGAAAACTAGGGTACCGTGGCACCTGAGGTACCCGTGAAAACTGTAAGCACCAACCTGCACTATGTATCAAGTTTGGAGGAGAAAAAGTTGGATTTTCTCTCAGATTCAAACAAACCAGGCTACTCGCCCAGCTGCTTAACTCCCCGTAAGCCCGCTTTTATTTTGAGCACTTTCATTTTCATGATTTTCTAGCTCCAAGTAAATATGTCTACAAGCATTAAACTTGTTGACAAGTTATTAGAAGGTGTGGAAACTTCCATGCCTTGAAGTATAGGATTGGCCTCTACTCTTTTGAAGAGGTCTGACCTAGCAGGATTCGTCAAAGATGAAGTACTGGAACCCGACGATGCTGCAGAGAAGGCAAAGCATCAAAGGACACAATATAGGGCCAAAAGAATCATCGCAGATTCAATCAAAGATCACATCCGACTTGATGTACAAGTATAAGAAGACTTTCAAAGAAATGTTTGATGCCTTGAATAAACTATAGCGGAATAAATTAAATCAAAAGATGAATCTAAGGACTCAAATCAAGAATACAAGGATGTAGAAAGGAGAAAAAATTCAAGAATACTTCCGCACTTCGTAATTCAGCATTAGATAGAAGCATTGAGACACCATAGATGAAGATGAACTCATAATGACAGCTATTAATGGTATCACAAGACCTTTGGACACCTCCATCCGTAAAATATGCTTAAAGGAGAAACTATTTGATACCTATGGGAAGAATGCATCCAAGAATAAACAAGAGTAACGAATCGGGAAGCAATACTAGCAAGGGATGATGATCAAGACCTAGCTACTCACACCAAAGAAGGAAGAAAGAAACCCCATTTCCATAAGGAGACTCATAAAGAGCCTCAAATAATCAAACAAATCTAATCATAAAGAATCTCATCCAAGAGATTTCTTAAAAGAAAGGACAACGAAAGGAAAGAGACTACTCATTTGTACAATGCTATCATTGTGACAAGATGGGATACATTGCAAAGTTTTGTCCAGCTAGACAAGAAGAATAAAAGAGACAAAAAGAGGCTCCATGCCCATGTAGTCAAGATGGAAATACACCCGCAAATATTATAAGAGAAGAGATCAAAGATCATGTATTGATCTCACCCCCGATCTCATCAGAATAATTCGAGAGTACACTTGGCTCATTGATAGTTGGTGCATCCAAGCACATGATGGACAAAGAAACATTCTCTTGTATCCGCAGGAAATAGTTTTCTCGGAAAGTGACACTTGGAGAATCAAGGGAGTGGGAGAATCAACCATAAACCGACCGTGGAATTCACTAGCATAAAGTTGACGACTATAAGGTACTCAGTTTGAAGAAGAACCTACTTCCATTTTCAACTTTAGAAAAGAAAGGTTTCATAGTTTCCTTTATAGATGAATAAGTTCTTATGCGGGTTGTAGCTGAGTAAAACCTTAAATGATAAAATCATCATTGGTAATGAAGAAAACAACTTATATAAATTAAAGGGTCACTAAGAGGTTGCTATGACCCACGCATTGAAAAACCTTCCATGTGAACTTTGGCATACAAGATTAGCCTAATATCGACCATGCTGAAGGCACTACTATTGCTATATGTATGTACCAAGTTTACCAAAACTCAAAGGGGACCATAAACGCGTATGCAATGGATGTGCACAAGGGAGAATATCAAGAACCCCTTTCCTAAGAGGGACAACAAGGCAGAAGGAGTCATAGAACTCATCCATTCGGGGATGTGTGTGTGTGGCCCAATGCCATCATCCCTCCATTAGCGGTATGTATATTATGTATCATTCATTGATGATTACTCTGTAAAACCCGGATATATTTCTGAAGACTAAAGAGATGAAGTGTTCAAGAAGTTCAAGGAATTCAAAGCCTTGATAGAGAACCTTCCTCGAAGAAAGATCAAGATACCTCAAAATGGATAATGGATGAGAATATACCTCAAAATAGTTCATGAAATTCTACAGAGATGTTGGAATCAAGAGGGAACTCCACTACTCCCTATAATCCCCAAAACAACGGTGTAGTTGGGAATGGAAGAATAGAACCATACTGGACATTGTGAAGATTATGATCCATGATCAAGATCTTCCTATGTGCCATGGGGCGTATGCTACCGGCGCTTGTTTATGCAGAAACGACATCCCTACATTGCACTTGGGTCATGACACCTAAGGATGTTCACCCCGAAGCAGCTGCAGGGCCATCCTGCAACATTTGGCTGTCCACTGTTTATTCATATACCCAAAGAAAAGAGAAATAAGCTAGACCCTTCAAGAAAAAGGAATATTTCAGGGATAATCGTGAGGGTCTCAAGGCCTCTCGTGACCCATAATTACTGAGATCACAGGATGTGACTCGGTGAAGATGCATTGCTCAAGAAATCTAAAATATGCCAAATTTTGAAGAGGTATGAAGAGGAACCTGTAGGAATCCCTAATAATTTGTCGAGGGAGGTTCCTCGAAGTTATGCATCCAAGAGGGAAGTCGAACTTCCTCCTCGAAGGAGGAACTTCTAGAAGACTATGATATAGTAGAAGGCAAGAACTCTCGATGTGATGATCCCTTCCATAAAGAAATCCACTTTGATAGAGAGCTTATTCAAGATGGAGAGAAGTACCGTGTTCCCTAAGGAACCACGAGATAGTGTGAAAAGACCAAAGCCATTCTCCGCTTATATCGGGTTTTGATGTATGGATCTCCTAGAAGAGAGCCTACCCATTTTGAAGAAGCCATTCAGAGGAAAGAATATGCAGATGCCACGCGATAGAGAAATACCAATCCATAATGAAGAACGTATATGGGAAATAGTTCCTAGACCTAAGGATAAAGATGTGGTATCCTCCGTGATGGCTCTTCAAAAATAAAACATGTTGTTGATGGAAGCATTGAGAAGTATAAAGCAAGATTTTCGCTCGTGGATTTTCCTCCTCTGTAAATAAGTAATTGACTATGAAGAGACATTCGCCATGTCATGACATACACTCGATCAGAACTATCAGCGCCTGCAAGCTAAGATGAAGTGGAATTTGCACTAGATGGATGTGAAGAAAGCTTTCCTAAATGGTGTCATCGGAGAGTGAAGTGTGCATAGAACAACCTCAAGGATTTGAGGTTGAAGACAGGAAGTCTCATGTCCCAAGTAGATTTAAAAGCCTTATAGCTGCATTGAAGTAATATCCTAGAGCTTGGTATAGTCGAATATATAGTTTCTTTGACAAATTTAGGCTTTACCAAGAGTAAAGTGACTCAAATCTCTACTTCAAAATTATGAATAATGAGCCAGTAATATTAATCGCTGGCGCTGCATTGACTTATTCTTAACCGAGAAGAAAATCTCATCGCTGAATGTAAAAGAGACTTGCCTCGAATTTGAAATGAAAGACCTTGGCCTAATGCATTATTTCAGGGTCTCTTATGCGCGGCGAGTCCCCGAGAGGATCTTCCTTAACTGCTGGAAGTACATGCATCGAAATTCAAAGATTCGACATACCGGAATTTCCATGAATACACCCATGCAGCCGTTGAAGCTGTTGCATCACGCCGCCGTAATCTCGATTGATGCCACATTGTATAGGCGCATTATTGGATCATTGATGTACCGAATTTAACAATTCAAACTGGCATTTGTTTTATCGTAACACCCTGAGTCAGCCGGTAGAAACCTGTGACTTGTTCAGCTCTTAGTGGTTGCAAAACATGTGATGAGTTACCTAAAGGTACAATAGATATGGTCTCAGCTATGATGAGATCATAATTTCACATTGAGTGGATATACTGATGCAGATTGGGCAGGAAGTGTTTCTGACAGGAAAATCACTTCAGGATGTTGTTTCAGTTTGGGATCAGCTATGATCTCGTGGCAGAGTAAGAAGCAATCTAGTATTTCTCTTAGCACAGTGGAAGCAGAATACATTGTTGCATGTTCTACTAGCTGCGAAGTTATATGGCTTCGAAAGTTATTGACCGGCCTATCTGACTTGGAGATGAGAGCAACCTTGATTCTATGTGACAACCAGAGCTGCATAAAGATGACAGAGAATCTTGTATTCCACAACAGGTCAAAGCACATAAAGATCCATTATCATTACATCAGCGACATGGTACAGAGAGGAGCCTTGAAGCTCTAGTACATTAGCACGGATCAACGGGTTGTTGACGTGTTGACCAAGCCCCTATCTCGTGTGAAGTTTGAGTACTTCCAAGATAAGCTTGGCATAGTCCGAAAGGACCTTCCTCGAAAGGGGGAGTAGTTGATGTGATGAGATATTCCCTGCTTCCGACCTTGTGGTTGTGACATAAAGCAGGAAGTGCATCTTGCTTCTAACCTAGTTGTTAGACGTAAAGAAAGACAAGATATTGTTCCTTGCTTCTGACCTAGCTGTCAGACATAAAGCAAGATGAGATGTGTTCCTTTCTTCTGACCTAGCTGTCAGATGTAAAGCAAGATGAGATGGTGTTCCTTGCTTCTAACCTAGTTGTCAGACATAAAGCAAGATGAGATGATGTTCCTTGCTTCTGACTGAGTTGTCAGACGTAAAGAAAGATGAGATGTGTTCCTTGCTTCTGAATGAGTTATCATATGTAAAGAAAGATGAGATGTGTACCTTGCTTCTGGCCGAGTTGTCAGACGTAAAACAAGATGATATGTGTACCTTGCTTCTGACCGAGTTGTCAGACATAAAGAAAGATGAGATGGGTACCTTGCTTCTGACCCAGTTGTCAGACGTAAAGCAAGATGAGATGTGTACCTTGTTTCTAACCCAATTGTCAGACGTAAAGCAAGATGATGTGATGAGACTAGCATTGAGCTTCCGGATGGATAGTTGTGATGTAAAGCCAGTCTAGTATCCTACTTCCGATCGAATGGTTGTGACGTAAAGCAAGACGAGTATCTTGCTTCCAGCTTGAGTGTTGTGATGTAAAGCAAGACGATGAGATGAGACTAGTACTGTGCTTCCAGCTTGATAATTGTGACGTAAATCCAGTCTAGTATCTTGCTTCCAGCTTGAGTGTTGTGATGTAAAGCAAGACATTGAGATGAGACAAGTACTGAGCTTCCATCTTGACAGTTGTGACATAAAGACAGTCTTGTATTATGATGAGACAACCTTGTGTTGTGATGATGATGATGTATCAGTTTTATACTAATACATATTGATGTAGATGATGATGGCATTCCTTTGAGAATGACGATGCTTCCGATGAAGAAAACTTTCGATGATTTATAGATACGCCAGTCAGTGTTCCAAGATGATATTGATGATGTTGTCCTCTCACCCACTTGATGTTGTTGATGATGTTGTCCTCTCTCTCTCGCATGATGCCGATGAAGAATACCCTTCTTGTTAAGGGGGAGTGTTGAAATAATGTAACTGCAAAGAGTATTCTTATTATTATTGATAGGATCAATCCCCATTGTGGATTGATCATGTCGGTTATTGTAATAGGACCAAATCCCCTTTTGCAGATTAGTCAAAAGACAATTGTAATAGGCAGAATAAGAAGTCGGCCCCAGCAGTTATCAAAGAGACCCAGAAATATAATAAAGGTGGGTTTACCCACCCAGTTTGAGAAGTCGGCCCTGCCAGTGAAGAGACACTTCACACGTGCCAGAATTGTATAAATAAAGGAGTCTAGTGCCTCACTTAGACACAACTCACTTGCTCAGTTTGAGAGACAAGTTCGGATATGCTATGGGAGAAGAAGGAGAGAGAGAGAGTGGCGCATATCTAGGAGAGGACTTTTTG
>SNQJ01S0002312.1:125348-151274 GCA_010110895.2 Picea sitchensis | reverse complement strand
GTTGAGTTTGGAATCAAGTGCAAGAAAATCGCCCAACAGAACCATGCGGTCTTTGTCTCTGCAATCAAGGAATAGTGGGCAAACAGCAAACCCTTGTCTTTGTGAATGATGTGGCTGGATCAATACTCGAGCTCAGAAATCCGTCCAAATCCGCCCAGACAGTAGTAAGTGCAGCGATACATTTATGGTGGTTCGAATTTGTGGCTTAAGGGAGTGAACTCGGGCTGCATAACAGTGATCCATTTGCAGAGTTCATTCAATCTAATTAGCAGAGCTCGGGTTGACTAGTAATGGGTGCTGTTTAAAAAAAAAAACCGAGAAGTGCAATAACCCAGATCCTTGATTGCTTGATGGCTTGCAGTAGCCTTTCGAAGGTGTTTGTGTCCCGATCCGAAGCTTTGAAGCTTTGTAAACTGCAGTAACCCTTCCAAAAAAGGAAATCGAGCTGCAAGAAAGCACTCACGGACTGCAATCAATGGGTAAGATATCCAATCTGAAATGTAGATGCATAAAATCAGAGCGCTAGGGTTCGATTTCTTTGTAAAAAAAATAAATTGGCTTGATAAATCAACCCTCTAATACTAGCAAAGGTATTCGATAATGAATTTGCTAGTATTAAAATAAATAAAGGATTTTTCATTTAAGCTCAAAAAAAGATAAAAGTGACGGTAAAATTCTAAATGGGGTAGATTAGAATAATTCTAGAAGTACCTTTTTTTTATTTCATTGGGTGATGGGGTCCCTTTTTCACCTTGGTGAAATATTTTATAAAAAAAATGTCTGTAGAAACCTTTATACCAAATTCCCAGTACAGGGAAACCCAAAGTTTGGAAAACCTTAGGAAATTTTCTCAAGGAGGAAAATTTATTTAAATATTCAGGGTTGCAAGAAATTTCAATTTATATGCAAAAAACTAAGTCCTAAAACATTAGTCTTTAGGGATATAAAAAAATGAGGAATAACATAGGTTATAAACCATACCTCATCCAATCACAAATCTTTACAAACCCTTACTCAATTAAGAAAAAGTGATAATGGTCTTACCGTCATCAAACACAAGATTTTCACCAAGAATAAGAGAGACTTACATCACAATGTTTAAGCAACAACAATTCCTTTTTTCTCCAATCCAATCCCCTTACAAATGAAGAGGCCTTCCCCTTTTATAGGTGAAGAGGAAACCCTAAACCATTTTCAAAATCCATGGGTAAGAAGAATACCATTGGAGTTATTTTACCACGAGTCAAATAATATTTAAACGTGCTCTTTACAATAAATAATGATTTTCTCCCTTGATTCAGTCAAATCATAAATAAATAATGCTTTTCTCTTCTTTGACAAGGTCAATCACCATAAAATAATGTTTTTTATGATATACCTACTTTAGGAAAGGGTCAAAATGATCAAAATAAGCTCAACACCTTCCTTCATTAATGAAATAAATCACGTGCCAAGGTGAAATTCGCTCTTCCACTTAAGTTGAGACATTAGACATGTGCTCAAATAGAAAGGGGGTGCCCCATGTGTCTAATAACGCTCCATGTGCAATATTTACCTAGTATAATGGGTCTAACCCTTTAGAAAATCATTAATTCATAGCTCCAAGTGACGATTTCTTAGTAAACATAACATTTTAATTTAATTTAGACACTTGCCTAAGTTTTACTTAGGGAAACATTGTTGATAGTTTTAAATAAGCCCAGTCCTAAGGAAAACTCATATTTCCTAAGTCGTTTAGGTGGAGGATAGACTATTATTGAGATTAGTGATGAAAGGGGAAAAGGGGAATGTTCATGTGATGACTCTCAAAGTTGTAGACATGCATAGGCCATTTTAGCTTTTTGATCTCTACCTTCATTTTAGCTAGGCATTCTTTTCATATTTTCCTTCGAGAGGGAGTCTTTACTACTTCGGTCTGCACACACTTTCCCTTTCTTTTCTTTGATTTTTTCTAAAGTCTTTTTTTCTTTAGATAAGCATTTTTCTCTTTGGACTTGAAAGGGGGGGGACCATAGTGAAGTAGTTTATATTTTATTTGACTTTGCTTTGCACCTCTTTAGCCTTCATGGCTTTATTTGACATAGGTTTTTTTTTTTTATTTCGACCTTTCCTTTTGACCTTTGAGTAGCCATACATGAAGTAGGGAAATAGAAAGTGCTTAGGATACAGATTGTGCTACCCAGTCTAAACAACCTAGTAGTATGAGTCATCTTAGAAGAGGGGCATGCTTCTAACCAAGTACATGTTTCCCATGGTAACACGATGTAAGTGAGAAAACTCTATATGCGATGACATCCTAGTCAACCGTCATAAGGTAACCACAACTTCATGACATGCCATGGGGTTATATCATCATAGCTAAACAAATATTACACATAGAGCATCGATGGAGTGACTGGATCACCAAGGAGTATCTAAGCATATGAAGTAAGCACATCATGGTTCATCTTTTGTCTTCTAGCATCACATCGCAAAATGGAGAATGGAAAGGATTGAGTCTGGAACTGATCCGAGATGATTGAAATCTCGTGCAGGCAGGTACATGATACCGTTGTAAGGGTATCCAAAGGTTGCTACCCCTGAGAGGGTAACATCTGGCTCCTACTCGGGGACATGCACTCCATGCAAGGGTATATGAGAACTCTAGACTCTTCGCAAACTAGTGACCTACACACACTATGGAAAGCACAAAGCACGTAAAATTCTGTGGCAAATCTACTACCTCGATTAGATAAAAAATGACTAACTGCATCAAATCAAAATTTTCACAAAGTCTAAGAAAGGAATTAAAAGGCAGGCGTATGCAAAATCAATAGGCATCGAGCAAATGTAGGAAAGTAAACACTCATAATGTTAGGCAAGCATACATGGAAAGAAAAATGCACTCTAACTACTACTACTCAGGGAGCTTATTCATACTTACCGTACTAGTTAACTAAAGAATGGGGCTGCTAGGTGAAATCAAATATCCATTGCAATCACTCAAGGAACTTGTCTATAGTTCGAATCCTTCCCTTGTGTCTGGTTATAAGCCAAAACAGGGATATGTCAAATGTTGTGTGGGTCTCATGAAAAATCTCAATTGTGGTTAAGTCAGGAAGCTAAGCAATGTCATATTTATCAAGAATAAAGCCCAAACTATGCCAAGGTTGGTTCATACTTCCACAAACTTCCTCCATATGAAGGTCAACAGGGCTAATGTAATCAACAAAGTGGGTCAACCTACTGACTTCACTTGTCAAATCATCGAGGAAGAGAGGCTTATAAGGCGACTTCGGCTGTGAGAAATGTTGAATGGCAAAGTCTCCTTTAGTCAGAGGAGAAGAGGAAGAATATTCATGATTCAAAGGACAATAAAAAAGGTGAGGGCACTGATAGGTCAAAGGTAGGTTCTCCAACACAGGTGGTAAGGAATCTCTATATTCAAAATGACTCTATCATACTCAACTTTTTCACAAATAGGGGAACAAATCACTTCACATTCCAAGACTTGGATTAGTTGATCTTTCATCGTGATTTTCTAAACTCATGTCATATCTAAGTCCATTAATCAAGTCTTCACCCTCACATTTAGTGTCATAAAATGGGTCTTTGCAAAAAATCCTACATCCCACTTAAGACTTCCAAGGTGGAAAGAGTCATCAGGGCATTCAAAATCATCTTTTTCAAACTCATCTTGTTCATGAGATCTTTCTACATGAGGCTCTTCGTAAAGATGGAGGTCAACATTACTCTCACAATTTGTATCATAAATGGGATCTCCTTCAAAGTAGACATATCTCGCATCCCAATCATGTCTCCCACTGCGGAATAAGTAATCAAGGGTTTGATTACCAAGTCTACTATCTTCTTCATTGGATGAGGGAAAATCTACTAATCTTTCTTCAAAGTTCAACCTTTCAAAATCATCAAAAGATTGGATCACGAGACTCAAGATTTTGACAGGGGATACCATTTATCATGTCCTCAACTTCACGTGGATAAGAATTTTTTTTTTGGTCACTTTCATGCTCAAAGTTCCTATTGATGTCTTCTTTGTAAGGTTGGGTGTCTTCATGAAATGAATCTTCTTCAATGTGTTGACCAGGTGATTGACTTTCAAAGGGAAAAGGGGATCCTTCATCAATGATTTCTTCAATTGGTGGATCCCAATTGCCTAGGAAAATTTCAAAGAAGATAACCATGGAAGTTATACTCTTGGGTGTTTGTTTTTTGTAGCTCGATAGGTGGCTTAGCATGGGCCTAAGTGTCCTAGGAATGCTGATGGACATATAAAACAACCTGGATCAGCCTAGTTATCTCAGCCTAAGTCTAACTTAGGCAATCAACAAAAAATTTAGTATTGAGTGGATTGTGGGGCTCAGGAAGAGGGGGTGCATTGATGAGTGTTTTGTGGGACCCTGCCTAGTGGGGCATATCCCTTAGTGGAGTGTGGGGTCCAACCAAAGGGCGACGCACCTCCTTGGAGGCTGAATTGGCACACAATTCAAGGCTAAAAGGTGGATGATTGAAGGATACAAGAGAAGGGCTGAGGGTGAAGATGACACACATTTCTCATTTGTGAGGTTGAGCAGGTGAGAAGAAGAGGGCACTTGGGTAGGAGAAGAAGAGGGAGCAGTTGAGGCAGAAAGGGCAAGTTCTGGGCTAAATTTGGAGTAGCCAGTGGAGGCCGAATCAGAGCCATTCAAAGTAGCAGACAGATGCAGAACTCAGTCCATTTACAACAACCATCAAGAGGCCGATTCTAGGGCACCTTCAATGTTATGAACATAAATATACATATAAATAAGATATAAATAGATAATGATCAAATAATAAATTAATAAATAATAGTTAGTAATAATGAAAAGACATGTCTCAAAGGACATGACTGTTAGTAAGGGCACCCCTGTGTGGGTATATAAGCGAGCCCTCATTCTCATTGTATACATATCTATCATTCAATTATATTTACCATCCTTAATGTATTATTGTGTATTGCCCTATTTATACCGGATATTCTTATAGTTGTCAAACAGGGTGTTTGTCACATTGGTATCAAAGCGTCGTTTTTCTAATCCCGACCATTGGCCATAAGGCTTGTAGCCACGCACAAAAAATTTCAGAGTTTTTCTAACTTCTTCGGGTCCTTGACCACTATTAGGCTTTTAGCCATTACAAGTTCAGAAATATCGTGAAAGAAGAATTATTTCCGCTGCAAGAAAATTTGAAAAAGAAAAATTTGAAGGAAGAAATTTTTTCACTTCATTTGAAGAAATTGAAAAACAAAAATTTTCTGACATCCATCTACCAACACTATCATCCGCACAAAAATCTGCTGCAAATAAATTAATTTTCGTACTGTCTACATTAATTTTGCACACCATAGGATTAATCGTTTGAAGGAACTGTACATTTAATCATCACCCGTACAACTAGTCATTGCATAGTCAATTAATGCAATTAATTGAAGTGTCGTATACAACCCCCAGATTTTGTTGTTGCACATGCAGTCTGTCGTCACATTGTTGCCGTAGTCTACTGTCACATCGCGTGTGTTGTACAGATAATTGTTGTACCAGTTTCGTCGTACGTCTACTTGTCGTACAAATTGAATTGTTTAAAAACTCCATACCCTCCATACAATTCAATCAATTTTATAGTCTGTACGGTCATCAATAGGTAACGTTGAATTCCGTGTATTTAGGAGTATTTGCATTGATCAATGAATAGCGGTATTGTGTAGAGCAGAAAGGTGCCAACGCTTTAGAAAAACTCACAACCCTACTTTAATTAACTGTGTGGTAATTGATAATTACTCCCAATCATTAATTGTGTGGTAAACGATAATTAATGTCAGTCATATAAAGAGTGAGCTTAAAATAATAATCTATGACCTTCTAAGAGCATCGAAATAAAGTACTTCAACCTTACATATAACTTTATTAAGGAAAGTTTTGACGTTTCCAACTCAAAGTTTATAAGAAGGGGTATATTACAATAGAGTATATAAAAAAGGAAATTATATATATATATATATATATAAGAGAAGTTGGAAGTTCAAAAAGGGGTTGAATATATATAAAATATTAAAAGTACCTTTTCATTGAAGTACAAGTTATAAGTCAAGGAAAAGGCTTACTTTTAAACATTCAAGAGTTCCTAAGTTGTAAGAAGTAGCAAAGTACATTTAATATAAAGTGAAAAAAAAGGATCATAAAAGCTATATACGACGATATTAAAAGAAGAGATTAAAAAGGTATTCAATTCCCTTGGGAAAAAATAAGTTATAAACACAAAGGGTATTACATTAAAAATCAAAGTATTATTTATCGTAAATTTGCAACGAAAAACAAAAGGGAGTCTAAAATGACGAATGAAAGATTTTCTTACGAAGGATGTTGCATTTCAACTTATGAGTTATTTACATTAAAGGGGATTATTCAAGGAAGAGAGGTTAACATCGCATGACCGAGGATGAGAATTCTATTAATATTAATTTGTCGAATCAATTATTTATTTCGGAGCATAACCTAAGTGAAAAGACAAATATTTTTTGCAAGAGACAATATGAAATTAAAGATTTGCAAGTAACAATTGATGATTATAAATATATATCTCAATTCAATGTTACAACTATGTTTCAAGAAGAGATTGACATCATTCTTGGGTTACGTTGGTTAACAAAACTAGGTACCTTCATTTTAAACATAAAAAAAAGTTTGTGACTTTTCTCTATAAAAAGAAGATGATGACTCTTCAAGACATTACTATGAGGTCAAAATTGATAACACCATCAAAATACTTTAAAGATATCTCGAAGGTGATCCTTCCAGATAATCAGAACTCGATATCAAAGATGCAAAAAGAATATGATGAAGTTACCGCTGATAAAAACCAAGAAATATCTCGCTTAAAAAATCATAGTGAAAAACTACTTACTTAGATTAAGAAGTCAAGGGATACAAAACAACGCATCCAGGAGTTGGAGCAAGAGAATCAAGATCTCGGGAAGAAATTATCCGGAAAGGATGAAGAAGTTTCTCGTTTGAAGAACCTTAATAAAAAATTGCTTGAACAAATTAAAAAGATGAAAGATGAAAAGCCAGAGAATCGAAATATTATAAACAAAGTCAATAAATCAGAAGATGATGAAGAAATTTCATGCCTAAGGATAATCAAAATTTACCAACACAAATTAAAAAGTTGAAGCATGATAAGAAGACTTTACAAGAAAAGCTAGATCGCAAAACATCATTAGTCGATAAGGAAACAATGACAGACCCAATCAACCTTACAACTCAAAAGGAGACAAATCCAGCTGATGTAAAGAAGTTTTCAAATGTCAAGGTACAAACAAGCCAGATATATGAAGAAGACTCGATTCCAAAAGTTAATCAAGAAAAAGATGCTAGTATAAGAAATAAAGATCAAGTTGCAAGGATGCCTTATCGACAACCTAATCACAAAAGTAGATATTTCAACCAATCAATGTCTCAACAGAAGGAAATGATAGATATTTCGAAGAATATTACTTCCAGTACAAGTGGTGCTCAAAATAGACGCTATCATAAGAGTCGAAATACATCAAGTTTCTTTCAAGAACCCTATAAACACACAGTTCCACAAAAGATCGAACTACGGTGGGTAAACCCTTTTACAATTCAACAATTTGCTCAACAGTTAAAAGATCATATCGTCTCAGGTTCTCAATGATCACTAGATTAAAGATGAAAAATCAAGAGACAATATTACAAGCCAGAGCAAGAGATAAGTCTTCCTTAAGTATGCTTTGAGGACAAAGCATTTTTAAGAGGAAGGCAGTGTTATGAACATAAATATACATATAAATAAGATATAAATAGATAATGATTAAATAATAAATTAATAAATAATAGTTAGTAATAATGAAAAGACATGTCTCAAAGGACATGATTGTTAGTAAGGGCACCCCTGTGTGGGTATATAAGTGAGCCCTCATTCTCATTGTATACATATAATCTATCATTCAATTATATTTACCATCCTTAATGGATTATTGTGTATTATCCTATTTACACTGGATATTCGTATAGTTGTCAAACATGTTGTTTGTCACATTCAACAGGCAAGAGGAGGTTGAATCAGGGCCAAATCAACTCAACCAACCAGAGGCCATAAACAGGTCGTACTAGCCAACAAGCAGAGTGATCGTACAACCCGAAGTTGTGCAGGTCGTACGCTGGCCGTACTTGCTGGGTCATCCAAGGCCTAAAGTTGTTGAGCCGTACAACTAGTTTGCTGGGTTGTTTTTTTTTTTGCTAAGAAAGACAGAGGAAAGTTGCTAGGAAATTGTCCCTCTTAGCTAGTTTTCCCCACACTGGGGGTTTCCAAGGTATATCTGGTGTTTGTCTATTTTTATGCTTGGTTTCTCTTGATGCTTTTGCTATTTATTTTCTAATTAATAACTTAGTTGTAGGTTGCATGCATAATTTCTGAATTTATAGCAGCAAGTATAAATTCTGGTTAAAGTAAAATTATTGGCATTAACTTCATATGCTGATTTAGGCAAAGTCAACATTGGGAGCCCCATAATGTCTGACCCAATTACATTGTTCCGTCCCAAAAGAGGATACAAAAAGTTTCATCATCACCTCCTCATTTGTTACATTGATCTCCAATACATACCTTAGAAAGTTTTCAATGTGAGGAATAACTAAGGAAGGATTGCCATCATACCTATGAATGTCACCTAACCAATCTGCAAAGTAATGGTTAGGGTATCCAGGAACTCCTTTAACATCTAGAGTGGAAAATTGCTCGTGAAATTCCCAAGGAGCCATTTCAAACCAACTTTAATCACAGTGGAGTCACCAAGGTGAATAATCAACAGAAAGCCAACCGGATACTTGCTTCACCCTACACGCACCTAAGCTCTAAGTTTTATAAGGGAATTGGTCTTCTTCCTTCAATGGAGATGCTAGGTGAGTTCACTTAACAAATCTTTGAATTCTATTCACCAAATTTTGTTGAAGCCAAACTTCGTATACCCAGGGAATGGAATTTGTCCCTGACAACAATGCCAAAATGTTATCTCTTGGACTCTCCCTAGAGGAAAAGTCCCAACCTCTCCAAGGGGAAAACCTAAGGATACTACAAGCAAACTGCCCACTATCCCCTCAACAACTTTGCCTTTGCATGTCTAGGCTAGGGTCACTAACCTAAGGAGGGGATCCTATGCGGTCATGCTGATTCCAATCGTTGTAAATAAGAAAGGGTGAGGACAAGGACCGACGTTGACTCAGTCTTAACTTCTCTAAAGGTTTGATTCATTGAAACAAGATAAGACAATACCAAATGACATTCATTCATAGTCTATTATTCACAACAACCCAAATGGAAAACAATGAAGTGTCATTTAGCTATTTCATATGCATCAAAGGTTCATTCATTAAATGGCATTCTTCCATGGTCATTCAAGTGCTTGTAAACCAAAGATGTTCTAGGTAAGACCCAAAAATAAAGAAAAAGGCTTCCAGTCAAAAGGTGTGCCTTATGCTACAACCCTCAAATATACATGAAGCTCAGACGTCCACGATACGAGAGGGTAATCTTTCTGAATGCTGTGTTCGGTGCATTGTAATAGTCCGACGATCGAATGGTTGGTTTCAATATGCCCAGGGGACTTCCGATATAGGCGATGGTACCTGGAAGTGAAACTTTTGGTTCAGGTGTCGTCTAATGCAATACTACTTGAGTGGGTACCAATAGGGGTTACAAAGAGTTCCAACAGGGCGAGACATAGTCTCAAGGAAACCCTCTGAATTCTCAAGTATCCCTGTGTGTATTTGCCCCAAACCACAGTTTTAAATGCTCAACGACAACTCCCTGTCGTTATTTATAGATGTCGGGTGCATGTCTCTAGCCTAGATTACTAAGGGAATCACGATATCCAACGTCTTTGCTTGCATTTAAAAATTAATGTGCTCAAATAAAATGATATTCACATCGATGTATCTTCAGTGTTCATGCATCATTAAATGTACGACATTTGTTCATTTACAAGATTATACTCAATGATCAATGCAATATAAAGTAGCCAATGTGAATTTTGCAAAGTACAATCATGTGCACATTATATAAACCATTCACCATCGTTATTCATGAGTCAATTAGTTACAAAATGCAACTTCAGAAAATCATCTAACCAGTAATTGTTCCAGAAATATAATTCTTGTGTAAGGTGATTTATTGCTCCTTTAGGACAGATCGTTGAGACCATTTATGCATCAATTTGACTCATCAAGCTATTTGATACTGAAGTGGTGGCAGATACATAGATTCCAAAGATATATCTCAGATTTTCCTAGTCACCATGATTTCACAACATGAGCTGGAGAAAAGTTTAGCTTTTATAAAATTTAAGGCAACATGATCTTTTAGATTTACCAATGCTCATGCTTAGATTCAAAATTACCTTACTGTCAGAGATAACCAGACATGAATTTCCAGCAAGTTAAGGGGTTTGTGTGTGATGACTGTCCATTCCTTTGATTTGTTATTTCAGTAACTATAATGGAGCAGTCTCATGAGTAGAATTCTTGTTTTGGTTAAGGCATAAAAAGACAGTGAAATCAGACTGCTGTGCTCAGAGCTAACCCTTCACACTAATCGGGGCATGAAATGACTTATTGCATCTGGTGCAAGTAATTGCAAATTTATTTAGATTTAACACCAAATTTGCCAGTAAAATGGAAAGTCTTTTGGGTTAGAGCAAGTTGTTTGAAAGATTCAGTAAGTGCTGAAAATGACAATGGTTCAGATTTAAAGTAAATCCTGTGGCAATGGGTTTGAGACTGCATAATGGACAAGAAATGAAAAATACACCAGCAGCCATATATCACACCATTCTTAAGCGGGTACCTATAATCAGGGGTTCAGAGATATTTTAGATAACTCATTTCATGGCCATTATTCAAGGGATGTAATAATAAAAATAAAACATTCATTCATGCATGCATATATGCTCTCTCTCACATGTCAATTACATTTGCACAATTATATGCTCAATTACATTCATTCATATTATGTCTAGAATATATTCAATATATTCTAGACATAATATGTTCAAATCATTTGGTTCATCGTCACATTGAACTTCATGTTTTTTAAAAACATGTGTTTTAAGCTTGTTATAACACATACTTTTTGAACCAAGAGAAGCCAGCAACAAAAAGTAGTGTGAACATATATATATATATATATATATATATATATATATATATATATAATCTAATTTTAAGGTCACAGCCAAGCCAGACCCCAAATTGGTGTATGGGACCCCTTTGTTTGTGGGACTTTTGAAAAAACATAATATGTAAAGGATTCTTATATCAATATGACTATAATTTTGTTGGAGAAATGGGTCCTTAAGGTAGCCATATTAGTGAATTAATATGGCATAAAAATGACATGCAAGTCAATGTATGTTTAAGATTATCATCCCTATGTTGGAACTTGGTTTTCATGTCTCATGAGCTCTTTCCTTGTAAGCACCTCTTGCCTTAAGATTATCATCCCTAAAAGTTGAGTTAGTTTGTTCCAAATATATTAAGCACCAAGAAGAATAAGAAAACTAGATTGCAAGCCTCTCAGCACTTAAAGATCCAATATAGAGAAGTATCTATGCTAGTTTTCTTGATTTATGATCAGTTTTCTGTTTCATTTATTTGATATTACCAAAACTGCAATTTTTTCTTCATTTTGGTTTATTAATGTTACATACATGACACATCCACACATAGGGTAAATCTCTTCTGCCTCAATATGTAAGAACATTTGAGGCACCTCTTCCACCTCAAGTTGTAAGAGCACTTTGTTTCTCTTAGCACAAATTTTTCCTTCTTAACATTGTGGCTAACAAGTTGGCCACAAGGTTAAATTCCGTAGCATAGTTGCTAGCAAGTTGTCCACGAGGTTACTTTTCCCTACATTGTTGCTCACAAGTTGGCCCTATGATTAATTCCAAAAGGCTCATTAAAGAACTACAAGCTGTTATATTTCATTTCTTATTTTTATATATGTGGTTCAATTGATTTTGCACAATCTTTTGACAGATGTTCAAGTTAGTGAACAAACGTTATCAAAAGTGCATCGTTTGCAATCCTGTTCAAATGCTTTAAACATATCATGAAGGAGGAAACGTTAGAGCTTTAAGTTATCAAAAGTGCATGGTTTGCAATACTGTCCAAATGCTTTAAACATTTCATGAATGAGGAAACGTTAGATCTTTCAGTTAACCATGATTGAGTTCATGTTTAACAAAACTGTCATTTTAGTGTGGAGCTCATTTTTGTTCATGTAATTTATAGGTTAAATCTTTAACTTGGTACCTACAAAAGGAGTTTATTCTTAGCAACTCATAAGCATCAGTTTCATTTGCACATATTGTCAATGCAATCAGATATCGAACAACGAACCCAATCATTGAATCAACCATATTGTCCATGCAATCAGATATCTAACAAAGAACCCAATTATTGAAACTGCGTGATTCTTTGTTTAGATTCAAATAAACTGCATGATTACATGAGTCCACAGAAAGAAAAATAGCCAATTCCTGCCAATTCTTTGTTTAGATTCAAATAAATTGTGTGATTACACAAATCCACAGAAAGAAAAATATCCAATTCCTGCCAATTCTTGAACCGTGGAAGAGCCCTTCCCTACTAGGCCTTCCTTGATGCCATTATTTAATATTAGCCAACAAGAAAAAAAAAATAGGAAACCAGCACAGTTAAAGAATCTACGAAATTTGGATTATAGCTTCATGTAATTTATAAAGCCAATAACCCACTGATTAGTTGAAGCCTTTTCAGGCTAGATATCTGAACATGTTAGGGTTGTTTTTGTCGCGCTCCAAGTATTCCCTTGTGATCAAATCTTCAATCCTCTTTTTGATTGCTTTAAAATCCGGCTGCCAGACAAGAGTTCATTAGTTCGTGAAAAGACTAATAGGGAATGAAACTTGCAATATTCCTTATTTGAGTTACGACCAAATAAATTAACCATTCTATAGTGCTTACCTTAAACATTCGTCGAAGTTGCTCAACGCACTCTGTTACTAATTGTGCATGGGCTAAAACCTTCCTACTCTTCATGATTCGAACAATACAAGCATCAATTGCATAACGTCTATCTTTGTCGACGTCCTCAATTATCTTCTTCTTCTCATCCACAGGAGGAAGAGGAATCTACAATTCAGTAAAAACGTTATTATCAAGTGATCTTTTAATGTTACAAGATCCACATGAAATCAGATAATTAAAG
The DNA here is from genome assembly GCA_010110895.2 of Picea sitchensis. Lineage (NCBI taxonomy): Eukaryota > Viridiplantae > Streptophyta > Pinopsida > Pinales > Pinaceae > Picea > Picea sitchensis. The sequence continues at coordinate 137,987 of SNQJ01S0002312.1, read as the reverse complement.
TTTGTTATTAGCTCAGACCTTAATCTTTCTTGATTTGTCAGTAAAGTTTGCATTAAATTCGAAGTAATCAGATTGTGTGACAGTTTTTGTGCTTGGCTCCTTAATCAGGATTTTGTGTTTTAAACATGCAAGTGAATGTAGCAATCTAATAATATCTTCATTAGACAAATTCAGTTGAGATTTGATTTCTGAATAGCTCAATTTTTCTGCGGAATTGAACAGCAATAATGCAGCTCCCTGCACAGTGAACATCCCGTATATTGCATTAATAAACAAATCAATACTATGAACAATCAATTCTGCAAGGCTAGGCAACAAAATTTACAACTATAGATGTGGATGATTTCCACTGGCTTCTTCCACACAGGTATTAACAATTATCATTACATGACCAAAATGCAAACATGGTAAAAAAGTAATTGTCAGCATTAGAAAGGAATATACAAACACAAAATGGATCATTCAGAACAAGGACAATGTAGGAAAAAAATGCAAACTATTTTAAAATTCCTAAAACCACTAATCTGCTAGTGCCTCGTCCAGAACCATAAATGCGATGAATAACATCTCAAGTGGGTGACAACAAATAAAAGAATAGAAAACATGAAAACCAACAATACAAAAAAAAAAGTTTACCTGATACGTTGTCACAATAAGCTCCACCGATTTGACATTAAAATTGCCAAAAATATTGCACGTCCCTAAAGAGTATATCCATGTAAGCTTTCGATGTTGAGTTTGTGTCTGGTAGAATTGTTTAAATACTTCTACACATTTTACCTGTAAACAAAGGGCAGCATACAATCAAAACTCACCTTTGAGAAGTTTTTCAAAATAGTATACCTAGGTTCCACTGACTTTCAGTAAGAGGGTGATAACTTTCAGCGATGGCTCAAGAGCAGGGCCCAATTTCAACAAATAGCACAAGCAGTAAGGCAGGCAGGAACAGAGACAAATACATCCATAAAAGGTACAATCAAATAATTCTAGATATACAAATTGCAAACATTGAATTAGGAACTAGTTCAAATAGGTGAATGAATGATTTCTCATTAATAAGCTAAATAAAAATACAATGATTGACAAATGATCATGACACTACACAAGCTTTACTATAAAATACACAACACAAAATAATAAGTACAGCATTTGCAAGGCTCAAATAACACATGCTTGATCCTCTACATCTAGGCTGTCCCACAATGCTTTGGCTTCCATCATTAATGGATGATCTACGCCTTTGAGGTTGTGAGTGCATTACTTGCAATTTACCCACCAATCATTATTTAACAAGCTGTGTTACACTCCCCCAAACCTAGATAAATTACCATATATTGCAAGAACTCCTGCACTTCAGCCATCCTCTCCTATAATATTAACTGGCATCGTGTGTTTCTGTGGTCTGGAGAAACTTCCTTGCAACAGGCATGATGTGCTTCTATGAGCTTTCTTTGTCATCATTTGTCTTTGTGGGCTGAAGGAGCTTCTTCCTTGTAACTGGCATGATTGCAGCTAGCATCATGTGTTTTTGTAGACTTAACAAACTTCTTCCTAGCTTGAAACCTGTAAATAGCTAGGGAGAAATGGTGGTTGAAAATAAACAATTGCATATCCTCAAAAGACAATCAATTCAGTGATCCATCTGATTCTTGCAATGCCTTTCAAGTGTCAACACATTACTTAATGAGTGTACAAAACATGTGGTCTACTAAATCACTTCCCTGTAAGTAGCAAAGCCAAGATTATCCCTTTCGTGTAGGTAACAAACACAAGTTCCTTTCCTTAGTGTAGTTTAATTAGGTAAAGTTATCCCATTGTTTTGGACCTATCTAAACGAATAACCCAGCGACGCAACAAACATAAGCTGCATTGATGACCGATTACCATATACCAGAGGTTCCCTCCTCTGTGCAATGCCAAAGGATCTACAACAAAGTTGAATCCTTGTGCTTTTCAACGAAAAACTATTCCGAGGAAGAAAGGAACTACTGAAGATGAGACAATCGTGTTGATCACTAAGCCATGACATATATATCCACCCATACATGTTAGTAGAGCATCCCATACTCACTTAAGCTTCTCTCAAGTCTACATAATAACATTGGACCTCTTATTTGGTTGCACAAGGACCTACAACAAAATCCTTCCTTAACATGTGTGTGTTAAGTGTTGAAATTCCTGTAAACCTAGCACCCGGTAGTTAATTCCGAACAAAACACGTTTATTGAATTAAGACACAGCTAGGTTACTCAACGATAAATAGTAGAAGCATTAAAACAACAGAAACCAAACACACAATGCACAAGATATTTCGGGTAAACACCTCTAAAAAAACCCTCGCGGGAAAACTAGTTCTGAGTTTGATTTTATTGCTAAAAAACTCGGGCTCCCGTCTTGGGATAATGTCCCATCAGTGGAATTACAATGCAGCAATAGCCTAGTCCACTTGGCTGCTATCTCCTTGCTGCCCCTTTGTACACTTCTTCAACCCTGCCCACTCAGACACAAGTACATGGGCAAGACTCCCTCTTGCTCCTATGCACTCATTGCGTGCCTCTCACTCTCCTTAGATTTGGTTTTATAATATCCTAATGACTAAAACCTTATCTCCAAAGTGATCAACGATCAAGATCTCTTGAGAGCAATGGTTGTGACTTAATCTCTCGTTGAGATGACTTAAATCACTTAAGTTACTCAACTTTATAAAAGGTCACTTTAGTCATTAAATAAAAACAACTTTAACAATAAAGTTGATATCTAGAGAGTGTCGATCGAACACCTCCACATGCTAGGCACCGCCAATGCAGAAGCACATGTTTGAGCTACTCCAAAAGCTAACATTAAGAACACGTGTTTCTTCTTAAGAGGTTACAAGTTCAAGTCCAGAGGGGGTAGGGTATGTATACCTCCGTAGACTTTAGCAGTCAGATTGATGCACAGAGGGGGTCCGTTGTCCCATAAACAAGGGGGTCTCATACACCAATTTGGTGTTTAGCTTGGCTGTGATCTTAAAATTAGATTATTATTATTATTATAAAAACAGAGAGCAGGTAACATGAAAGAAAAGAAAATTGCCAAAAAAATGTCATTGCTTTATCACAAGCCGTACAATTAACATTTTATGTTAAGATTCCTGGAAGAGACCCCTATTTTTAGTGTCCTATGAAAACAAATCCTCCATTGTGTCACTGACATTGAAGGCCTTACTAGGTTAATCCCGACTGAAAGATTAACTCTTGAAAGAGTTGTTATTTGACAAACCATTATTATTTGCTTCAATTTGCAAATTTCAATACATGTCTTGACCACCTTGCAAGTAATGCCTAAAAGATGTTGATTTACCATATAATAGCTTCTTTAAAAATTAAAATTACTCCATCCAAAAATGGCATCTCCATCTATGACCCATCACTATTTTGGGGTTCTCTGTCATGTCCCCATTTTTGGGTTTCCTCGTTTTGTAGTAGAAGGGACTTATGTGGCTTGTTAGTGAAGAAAAATGAGTAAAAAGGGGGTCATTTAATGTCAATTAGGAGATGTTATGTTTTTAAAGTGACATTATGAAAATAAAGTAACTTTAGATTAATAAGTTACTTATCATTATTAAAGTGACTTTTAATCTTAAAGTGAAAATTGGAAGGAAAATAAGGGTTATATTTGATTTAGTCAAAAAGGGGAAAATTCTAGAAGTCACATTTGATTTGGTCAAAAAGGGGAAAATTCTAGAAGGCATGGAGAAAGGATAAAATGAGGGGTATAGCCTCACTTTGGGATTATGATTTGATATTTTATTGAAGTTTTCTTGTAGTCAGCGTTTTCATTGGGGTTTTGGGCAAAACCCTTCCACTATTGGTTTGGTTTTGGTGGTGCAATATCCAACCTAGCTAGACAAGGAGGAGGATCTATCTAGGATCTTCATTGGAGCTTCATCTTAGGTTTTAATTTCAGTTTTGATTTGCTTGTAGAGGTTGTGGCACTTGGAGGGTTTTGATCTCATTTGTTAAGGAGGCCATGGCATTATTCCAGGTTTTTGGCTTGTATTGTGTGTTTTCCATTGAGGTATTACAACTGCCATAGCAGCCATTGGATTGTTGTATTCAAATCTTCATTCATAATAAAATACCACATTGTTTCTTCCATCTCTAGTGTATTTGTATTACATGTTGATATTATGGTAGCTGCGGGAGGTATTAACCTCCATTTGTGACCTTTGACAAGATTAGAATATTCCAGAAGCAAGAAAAGATTTGGATATAATCCTAGAAGAGAAGTTGGCTAAAGGAAATATTATATACTAAGAAATTAACACCTAGAATGAGAAGTCGGCCTAGGCAGTCTGGCAGAAGCAGTATAAATATAGGAGGCCAGTCTTCATTTTAGCCAGAATTCTCAGAACTGCAGAAGTACACTTGTGCGCACTGTAGAAGGCCAGTTGTGCGCAAGTCTGGGGAGCGCAGTTCTGCAATCTGCATTTTCGTTTTTTTTGGGTTGGACTCTCTAATCAGTTTTGGTTATCTTTGCTTGGTGCATTAGCCTTGGTTGGCTATTGGTTTGTTGTTAAAATTTCTTCTCTCTGTCAAGGTCAAGGTTCTCGGGGGTGGCATTAGTGCCTATGGTTGGGTGACAATATTGTTATATTGTCTATGGTTAAATGAGCACATCCAATATTCTAAAGGATTATGGGCCCACACCTCCTTCATTCAGTCTAACCACTGGAAGGGAGCTAAGCCATTAGGTTACCAAGCTCATTGAAGAAATGCCGCTAGGTTTCTAGCAGGTGCAATTACTAAAGCACTGTCACTAGGGTTACTAGTAGGTGCAATTGCAGAAACCCCAAAACCCTTATCTAGCACCTTATGATGGAATACCTTACTCAAGGAGAAGATGTTCAAGTGCGCCTTAGTCGAGCGCACCTCTTGGCACTCTTAGAAGGTAGAAACGTCAAGGTTGAAATTTTGGGTCAAAGCTTGACCAATTATCAGTCAACAAAAGTCATGAATGAAAAGACAAATCATTTACACTACTCAACACTCACAAGAACGCTTGAAGATGACATGTGGATAATTGACAGTGGACCTTCTAGGCATATGACAGGAGATCAAGCCAGACTCTCCAATCTAAATGAAAAGAAGACATTGTACAAGGTAGAACTTGGAGACAAAAACACTTACCCAATCGAATGAATTGGTCAAGCCTCCGTCAAATTGAAAACATGTAACAATGTTCATTTGAGCAATGTCTTATATGTACCTGGTTTAGAAAAGAATCTTGTATCCATATCTTGCCTAAAAGACAAAGGAAACAAAGTAGCCTTTGTAGATGGAAAAGTATTATCTTGGCCTAGAGATTCCAACATAGAGAATGCTAGAATTATTGGAACCCGTGAAGGAAGACTATACAAACTACTAGAACGAAATGATGAAGCCCTTGTACATGATGAAGTCAATCTCAATGAACTTTGGCATCGAAGGTATGCTCATATCAACTATCAAGCATTACCCTTCCTCAAAAAGATGGTTGAAGGAATACCAGAACTACAATCTACACATGAAGGAATTTGCAAAGGATGTGCTCTTGGTAAGAATGTTAAGAAATCATTCTCAGGCAACAATAGTAGATCTAAGGAAATTCTAGATCTAATACATTCAAATGTTTGCAGTTCGATGCCAATCAAATCTCTAGGAGGTTCTCTTTACTATGTAATCTTCATAGATGATTACTCGATGAAGACTTGGTTATATCTCTTGAAGACAAAGGACGAAGTATTCAACAAGTTTCAAGAATTCAAAGCAGAGATAGAGAACCTCACAAACAAGAAAATCAAGACCTTGAGAACAGATAATGGAGAAGAATATACATAATCCTTTTGCCTTTTGCAAATCGACAGGGATTAGGAGGGAGCTAATTGTTCCTCATAATCCTCAACAAAACGGTGTAACAGAAAGGAAGAACATATCTATTGAAGAAACTGTGAAGACACTATTGAACAATGAAGGTTTATCTATGTATCTACGGGGAGAAGCAACCATGACAACAATATATGTTCAGAACAAAAGTCCTCACCGCATATTGAAGGATATGACTCCAGAAGAAGCCTTCTCAAGAAATAAACCTAATGTGGAACACTTAAGAATATTTGGATGCCCTGTTTATTTTCACATTCCCAAGGATAAAAGGAATAAACTAGAACCCTCAGGAAAGAAGGGCATATTCATGGAATACAGTGAATCATCCAAGGCCTATAGAATCTATATCCTGAAACAACATAAGATTGAAGTTAGCAGAGACGTAACCTTCAATGAAAATATGGCTTTCAAGTAATCCATAGAAGAAACTATAGAAGAAGAAGAGTATGCAGAGCCTATTGAAGAAAACACATGTCTTCCAGAAAGTCAAAATGAAGAAACAAAACAACTCAATCATCCGATGCAACCATGTGAGACTATTGATTCAGACATTGTACCCAAAACCAAGAAATAACCAGCTTGGCTTGAAGCTACTCTACAAGAAGCAGAAAGACTCAAAGCTTCAAGTGGCACCTTCAGAAAAAGCAAGAAGCCCAAGAGATTCTCCAGCTATGCAGCATGTATGACAAAGCTTTTAGACGAAGAACCCACGAATGTTGAAGAGGCAACTCAGAAGAAACAATGGAAAGAAGCCATGACAGAAGAACACCAGTCCATCATGAAAAATGATGTATGTGAAATTGTGCCTAGACCTAAAGAAAAATCAGTGGTAACTTCAAAATGGGTCTATAAGATCAAACATGCAGTATACGGAAGCGTGGACAAATATAAAGCAAGGTTTGTAGCTAGAGGGTTCTCCCAGAAGGAGGGAGAAGACTATGACGAAACATTCGCTCTTGTTGCCAGATATACTTCTATTAGAGCCATTATGTCTCTTACTGCTTCCATGGGATGGAGTTTACATCAGATTGATGTAAAAATAACTTTCCTCAATGGAGCAATCGAAGAAGAAGTATACATTAAACAACCTCAAGGATTTGAAGTACATTCCAGAGACACTCATGTTTGCAAACTAAATAAAGTTTTATATGGACTCAAGAAAGCTCCAAGAGCTTGGTATGCCAGAATAGACAACTACCTAATGAGACTTGGTTTCTCCAAGAGTTATGCAGATCCAAATCTTTACTACAAAGTCGTGAACAATGTACCTGTGATTTTATTGCTATATGTCGACGATTTATTCCTGACAAGTGAAGAGTCTCTCATCATCCAGTGTAAAAAGGAACTAGCCTCTGAGTTCAATATGAAAGATCTTAGTCTCATGCATTATTACTTGGGACTAGAAGTATGGCAGAAGCATGGTGAAGTATTCTTTGGACAAGGAAAGTATGCAATGAAGATTCTTCAGAAGTTTGGAATGATGGATTGCAAATCCATGGACACTCCTATGACCACAGATATAATAAAAGTAAGAGACTCAGACTCTGATCCAGTAGACCCGTCCCTACATCAACAATTGATTGAGTCATTGATGTATTTAGTAAATACTTGACCAAACATTTGCTTTGTTGTAAACACACTAAGCCAGTTCCAGGTGGAACCCAGACATGAGCATTGGATAGCTGCAAAGCATGTTCTAAGATATATTCGTGGGCCACTAAACTATGATTTAAGATATACCGCATCCAGTGATATACACTTCATGGATTCACAGATTCAGATTGGGCAAGAAGTGCAAAAGACATGAGTACTTCAGGGATGTGTTTCAGCTTGGGCTCCGCTATGATATCTTGGGGTAGCAGGAAACAAAAGTCTGTCGCACTCAGCACAACATAAGCAGAATATATCGCAGCATGTGAGGCATGTACAGAAGCATTATGGTTGAGAAAGCTAATTTATGGATTATTTGATCAAGTTCCAGATTCGACCATAATATACTGTGACAATCAGAGTTGGATAAGGCTATCAGAACACACAGTGTTTCATGAACGGTCGAAACACATTGAGATCAAATACTACTTTATTCGAGATAAAGTCCAAGAAGAAGAAGTGAAGCTCCAGTATATTCCCACAGATGAGTAGACAACAGATATCTTGACAAAGCCTCTGTCTAGAATAAAGTTTGCATACTTACAAGACAAGTTGGGGATCGTGGAAATAACTCCCTTAGCTGAAAAGGAAGAGATGGCTCTCCAAGTTGGGAGGGAGCACTAATATATCATTGATTCATGGACAGTCATTTTTCCAGCTTGGAAAATGGTCCAGCATGGGCAGTTCCTTTCCAATTTGGAAAGTGGTTTGAGATTTTGACGAACATGCATTTTCCAGTTCGGAAAATGGTCCAGATTGAACGGTCATTTTAGTAATGAAAATGGTTCGATGGATTGTTGATGTACCATAGACAATGATTCCCCTTGTGGCCAGTGTGGGGGAATGGTCTAGGACACTCTTTCTTCTTGACAGTCACTCTCAGTAGTGGTCAAGAAGACTGGTCCGCCTCGTCGGATAGTCATTCTTTCGAAGCTCACAGTTGTGAGCAGTTTCGAAGAATGGTCCGTTTTGGAGGTTGGTGCAGGACAGTCATTTCCTTAGGAAATGGTTCGGACAATCATTCCCTAGGGCTGATTCATTCTCTCCAGGTTGCACTTTGTTTAGTGCCAGATGAATGGCCCAGATAGGCGAATGGTCTAGGTTCAACAATCAGGGACAGACATTCCCTAGGGCAGACTCATTCTCTCTAGGTTGCACTTTGTTTAGTGCCAGAGGAATGGCCCCGATAGGTGAATGGTCCAGGCTCAGAAATCAGGGCAATTATTCTTCTATGCTTGAGAAGAATAGTCCAGATAGCCCATCGTTGATGTTTTACTCTCTGAGGGAAGATACTCTTCCAAATCTCACAGATGTGAGTGGAAGAATGGCCCAGATGACTCAATTTATATCATGATATCGTTTCTGTGCAGGTTGATATCAGATGATATGATTGCTATGGAGACTGTATGTCTCTAGACAGTAGAAGTATGCTACTGTGGTGGATATGTTCCACTGGTTGTGACACTATGTCACAGATTGAGTAGTTGTGTACTACTATGGATAGACACAGTTGTGTTCTATCAGATGACATTGTACTAGTTGTCATGGAGATTATCCAGTTGGATGATGATAACAGTGCTCATGATTTGATTATAAGATAGCATGTATAGCTATAATGATGCTATCGATTGAATGGTTTGTTTGTGCTCAAGACCATTATCTGTTATACCTCCATAACTAGGAGGGAGTGTTGATATTATGGTAGCTACATGAGGTATTAACCTCCATTTGTGACCTTTGACAAGATTAGAATATTCCAGAAGCAAGAAAATATTTGGATATAACCCTAGAAGAGAAGTCGGCTAAAGGAAATATTATATACTAAGAAATTAGCACCCAGAATGAGAAGTCAGCCCAGGCAGTGTGGCAGAAGTAGTATAAATATAGGAGGTCGGTCTTCATTTTAGCCAGAATTCTCAGAACTGCAGAAGTATACTTGTGCGCATTGTAGAAGGCCAGTTGTGCGCAAGTCTGGGGAGCAGCTGTTGCCGGCAATTCTACAATCTGCATTTTCGATTTTTCTAGGTTGGACTCTCTGATCAATTTTGGTTATCTTTGTTTGGTGCATTAGCCTTGGTTGGCTATTGGTTTGTTGCCATAAATTCTTCTCTCTTTCAAGGTCAAGGTGCTCGGGGGTGGCATTAGTGCCTATGGTTGGGTGACAATATTGTTATATTGTCTATGGTTAAACGAGCACATCCAATATTCTAACACATGCACTATGTTTGACAAAATGTGTATTAGTAGAATACATGCAAACTGTTTGTGAAAATTTGTCAACCAGATTAGAGCATCAAGAATATTTATTAAACAAAAGGACATAATATCTCAGCCCATTCTATTGGGGATATTACAGTGGTATTAGAGCTAGTGCTCTTGTCATCTTGTGATTGCATCAAAGTACTTTCCTTGGCCAAAGAAGAGAAAAAAAAAATTGGGTTTTTTTTTTAGGGAAAAAAGAGGGTGGCGCACTTCAAACTTAGATCTGAAACTTTCTTATCAAAATTTGGCAAAAATAATTGGGTATTTGATTTCCTCTCAGAAAAATACCCAATTTCAAAAAATAAATCAATATAAACAAAGTCTGGAAAGTGAAGTTATCAACATTTCAAATTTGGCAAATTTTCAGGGTTTTTCCGAAAAAAGCCGCACGATTTACAGAGAAGGGAAACAATGGGAAGGAAATTAGATTATGTACAGGTGTAAAAAAGGATGAAGATAACTCGGGAATATTCCATGGATGAGGGTTTATTAAGAGTTTGACGAAACCCTAGCCAAAAACTACCAAATTACTGCAATTCTATAACAACCATGTTTAAGTTGTTTAAGAAGATAAAACTAGTAAAATTGGCTGAACTTTTGAGGGAGTTGAAGGCAAATAAATACAGTTATGACTACCAGGTGTGTCTAACATTGGATGAGAAGGTTCATGCAACTTTACCGTTCAAAGACTATTACAAACTCAAGCATGGAAGTTGTCCCGAGGATTTGGATGAGGATTATTTTAAAAGCGCAGGGCAGGAAGTAAAGGAGGATGAGCATGAAGAACAGGTGGAGGAGCATGCATCTAGCAATGAGGAGGATGTGTGTATAGAGGAAGACCAAACAGTAGCCTATGAGACATCATCAGAAGTAACCGATGAGACCGATGAATCAACAAAAAATGATGATGCAACATCTCATGATGACTATGAGGAGATGTTCCAATTAGCTAATGTTGAGGACCCTACATCTTCCACTGTGTATGATGCCTATGTTGTGGATAGTCTAAATCTGATAACACCTATGCTTGATGATGATTCATCACATCTCAATTATGATGTTGATGATGATGAGGACGTGATTGCACCTCGACAAGGTTTGGAGGACCAATTATTGGTCAAGGAGGAGTAAATTGTGCAGGTGTTGACAAGGGCAGATGGTACTCATAAGTTTATTAAAGATCTTATGTGGAAGGCTCAGATGGAGGAGATACAAAAAGGAGTTGCAGATGGGATTACTAGTGCTCAATTACGCATAATCAAAGAGCCACTAGAACAAATGAAATCTGATTACTTGCAGTTGTTCATGGATAGGGACCTTGCTCTTAAGTTTGTTGAAGACACAGAAAGGGAGATTGAGGAGCTTTGTTACCATCTTAGCGTGGCACACTCTTCATCATTGACAACATCAAAGACTCCATCATCTTTAGCAATAGTGACACATGAGGTCATGAGTGGCACTCATGATCTGAGGGAGGAGCCTCTTGTGACGATCCCACACGAGGAGCATTCAGAGTAGCAGGTATTTAAGGATAGATTTGATACAGAGGGTTTTGACTGAGCACTTGTTTTGCATTGCAGGGATCATGAGTTGTTTCTTTTGGCTCAAGGCTTAGCTATAGAGGAGGTAGTTGAACAAATTCCTTGTGGACTAGCCAACAAGGAAGTATATGCACCAGTTGATTGGGGGATTGAGTATAGGACAAATGTGGATACATCACTCTAGGATCCAAGTTCAATTGAAATTAGTCGAGATACATTGGCACATATAGGATACAAGGTGGTACATGATGATACGATGGTGTGTAGTGGTATACAACAATATACAGTGGTGTACGATGGTGTGTAGTAGGTTTTTGGGACGTTTCCCCTGGGGAGACCTCCAGACAGGGACTTCAAACATATCATTTAGTTTGGTTCACCCAGGATCGATGAGTGGATGGATGAGCTTCATGGAGAGGTACATCCCTCAGAGATTGATCTTCGAGTGGGATATCACCAAAGCAGAGACATAGAGTACGACACCTTCAGGATCTCTCTCAGATATTACTTTGAGTCCTTGGTCATACCATTTAGGTTGACCAAAGCACTTGGCATTTCCAAGTCTTGTAGGTAGTGGCAGTTGTGAAAAATCCAGGTTCTATCAGCTTGCCTTCTTGGTCTGTCTTTGACCTAAGGCTCTAAGTTTTCACTGTCTTGTTTTGGTTTTCTGCTGTTTTATAACAACCAACAATCATGTCTATTTTAAGCTGATTGTTATGGTTGTATTCTCAATTTAGGTGCTCTAGCATGTCGTTTCAGCCATAGGAAATTAGTACATGCATCTCAAATAAATACAACACACCTAATACATCGTTTACTGTTGATAATGGACAGATCTAAGAACTAATAGCATGCATTTGTAGACACAGTATTTTTGGTCAACATGACCCTGGACAAAACCCCACCGGGGAAAACCAATTTGAGATCTATATGTATATATGAGGAAAAACAAGTAAGGGTTACAGTAAACACAATAAATGATGGAACCTGATACAATAGCAACTCCAACAGAGTTGATATACAAGCTCCCTCGAGCAGATGCGCCCCTGGATGGTGCGCCCCTCATGAAAACTGCCAGAACCACTGTAAATGCTCTAGAAATCAACTGTGATGTCAGAATGGAAAACCCCTCCGCAATAATGAAGCTCCTGCTGATGTCCTCACTCTGCAACTGACCTCACTGAAATCTGATGGCTAGATATGCTACCAGGAAGGAATAAGTCTGCCAAACTCATGCGCCCTCCTCAAATGTAGAATAGCTCCAGTAAATAATGGAAGCA
>SNQJ01S0002312.1:85922-96113 GCA_010110895.2 Picea sitchensis | reverse complement strand
GCACCATTTGGGGGAGAGGACAGGAATGGAGAGGAATTAATGAGGGAAGGGGACTGGAGAGGCATTGGGATGAAGCAAAGATGTAGTGGGAGGCTAGGAAAAGCGTGCCAAGGGATAGCATAAGTCTCCCATTGATTTTTTTTTATCATTTTTTACTTTTTGGAGGCTTTCTAGAAGAAAGGCACACCACTCTAGGAAAAGTGACGTTTTTGCTTTATGGCTAGGTGGGGGGGTGTTGTGAGGGTTGGAAAAGGTTAGGAAAGGTTAAGAAAAATCTCTCTCACCTTTATCCATCTTTACATCATCCTTTTAACTCATTTTTTAAAATTACATTTTTGCTATGTTTGGACTTAGCAATTAAAATTGTTGTTTTTGACTGACTGACACTCTAGGTGGACAAACCTATAGCAAAAGTTGTTCGATTGAGCTGAAACTTGGTCCAAGGGTGTAGGAGGTGCTATTCCATTTCTTTTGAGCACAAATACCCCTGTCAAAAATCCAAGGACCTAGTTTTTACAATTTTTGCTCAAAAAATAATTAATTAATTAAATAATTAAACCTCCAAACTTAGGGAAATTTAATTAAAAATTAATTAATTAAAAAAAAACTAACCTGGACTCGATGGAATTCCGCGAGACTTTCTAAGATGTCTTGCATGGTCATTTACAATGATTCCCTACAATAGTTACCAAAAGATAAACCCACTAGAACGTCGTTCACCACTTTGGAAGAATTATTGCAAGTGTGAAGGAAAAACTCAAAGGAAATCAATAAGGCTGAAAAGCCCAATTGATAACCCGAGGATAAAAAACCCTCGGTGAAAGGAACTCTCCCAGTGAACCAAATCCCAAGGTAACTGACCTAGACATGACTCATGCAGACCTATTACATTATTAACCCACGCAGGGGTGCGGAAATTACAGTTACAAAAAGAAGTGTTGGGGCCAAACAATGCCCTGTAGAACCAAAAGTCTTCAACAAATTTGCATCTAATGATGCATCTCTTCATGGCACATGGAGTTGACCACCTGTGTTGGAGAAGAGGTCAACAGGTAGTACTACACAATTTGCATTGAAGTATGAGGATGTAGTTTCATCCTTGTTATCAGAAGAGATGGGGGGGAAAGCATGGATAGTCATAGCACAAATGCTTTATTTGTAAGAGGTCGTCCCAAAGATAGGGATACAAATAAGTCTTTGAGGGGGGGAAATCTAAATCTAAAGGTAGGTCTAAATCCCCAGGAAAATCTTTGAGGAAATGTTGGAAATGTGGTAAAGTTGGGCATTATAAGAAAGATTGCAGGTCTAAGAAAGTTGATAAAGCAAAGGGATCTGATGATGCCTCTTCCACAGAGACGAAAACCTCCACGGAAGGAGGCGATGTTTACTTGGCATCTACAGGTACACATGCAGATCATGATGTATTGTTGATCGACTCAGGCACATCATTTCATATGACTCCTCACAGGGAGTGGTTCAATGAATATGAAAAGTATGTTGGTGGTGATGTCTTTCAAGGAGATGACTCGACAACGAAAATCATGGGACGTGGAAGAGTTAAGTTGTTGCTAAAAGATGGAAGAATTAGAATTCTCCCTGGAGTTCTGCACATTCCAAATCTAGCCAGGAGCCTAATATTTGTAAGTAAGTTGGATGATGCAGGTGTGGATACTTTATTGAGAAAGGGCACTTGCAAGACGGTACGAGGAGCAATGGTGTTAATGAGGGGAGTTCGGCGTGGAACTTTGTACAAGTTATTGGGAAGCACTTATACTGATAGGTGTAACAGTTTTATTGTCTCTGAGCAGAGAAATAAAGAAGATATGATCCATATTGGCCCTCGAAAGAAGACAATGTTGTGGCATCAAAGACTGAGATATATTGGAGAAAAGGGCCTTCGAACACTACACGATAAAGGTATGGTTGAAGGTATGTCTAATTGCACCTTGGATTTTGATTTCTGTGAACATTGCATATATGGTAAACAAAATAGAGTTAGATTCCCATCTGGTGCTACAAGAGCAAAGGGGATCTTAGAGTTGATACACAGTGATGTGTTCAGACCTACCTAGCCTTACATCTCAACATATTGTTTGAGATCATACTCTTCCAAGAGCAAAAGAAGCCTAGCCTTCCAGGCCCAAAAATTTGTGGCCCCTCCAACCTGTCCTCAACTCTCAGAGTGCCCACCATTGTGACCTGCCAAGAACAGAAAAAATTTGCAGCGACAAAACTGCAACCACTTATGTCTCAAGAAGATGATCCTTTATCTCTCTAGAGCCTATGCTTTAAAGTTTAAACCCATGTCAAATTTTCCCCTGAGAGAGGGCAATGTAATGCACTCAATTTCAAATCTCAAAATTACTTCCAAGTGACTTCAAACAGTAAACTAGGGTTGTTATCACTGAATAATTTTCAATTGAAATTATGACAGAAAATTATATAGAGGAAGCACAAAGATCAGAGAGAAATCATCCATACACGAGACACAAAATTTGTTCAGTAAAAATTTTATGATTGAGAAATTCCGAGGACAAAACTAGTCCTCTCTACGATTTACAAATTCAACAAATTTCCGGAAAAATCTTCAAACTTGTGAACCTGTTGACGTCAGTTGTACGGCAATACGTGCGGCATGTTCCTATCTTTTTTTGTCACACATGCGACCTGTTTTCTCCCTCATAAGTGTGGTTGTCTTTCTCTCTCCTCTCACACATGTGGCCTCCTCCTTGGCAAAAAATCAAAAAGACCAAAAACCCTAGGCCATATTTGCCAAAGTGGAGAATTTCCTTGCTGAAAATTGCAACCCCCAATCTCCTTGGCAAAAGTGCTTACTCACTCATACCAACACCATAATGACAAGATAAAATGTCACAATGTCTCCTCACATTGTCTCTCCTTTTATAAAAGTCCAAAGTGAGTTTAGAAGCCCTTAACTTACTTTAAATAGCCCTCCACTAAACTCAACATTAAATTAGACTTGTTTATTCCTCCATGTAAGTGTGAAGCCCAAACATGTGGTTGTGAAGACCCAACACAAGCCCCCACTCCAAACAAAAAGGGTTTCACAAAAACAAAAATGCAATGTGAGTGCCAACAGAGATTCCCACATGCCCGACACCAAGGCCAATGTGAGAATACATGTCCAGTGTTACAAAAAAATCAACATTCAAAAGAACAGTTTATTTCTCATCATAGAATGCTATGAATATTTTTTCCCTCATGTAAATAGCAGTGGGAAAATTGTCCTTGAAAAGGTAAGCAATATTCATAAAACATTTGTGTTATAGTCTGCATGATTAGCATTTTAAGGGGACGCCTCTCTCAAACTTCAAGGTGTTTGAAGGTAAGACCATAGTTATCAAATTTGATCACCAATCGTACAAAGAATATAAAGTTTGAACCCACTGCCATTCCCAACACTAATGGTAAACTGCAATTGCATAGACCTGTAAAGGGTACCAAGGTTTCACTTAGATAGATATGTCAGCTTACACAGGTTTGCACCTCTTATTGTTTTTTGGCCATTCTTATTCTAATCTTGCAGGGAAAACACTTTCTGGGTTGAAATATTTTGCAAGAGTATAGTACAGCTGAGAACCTTATGAATTCAAAGCAAAGGTCTAAAGTTTGCAAAATATTTAGCAATTAGCAAGTTTGATTTTCAATATATTTGTTAAAACATTATGATTTGGTGATAATTCACCAACAAAGTTTTCCCTAGTGCAACCCACAACCTAAGTCACAGGGGTCGTCGAACCTCAAGCTTGAGGTTTGAAATTCGGTGAACCCCATAAAAAAATCGAGGTTCGTTCAGGTTCGTCGAACCTCAAAGGCGAACCTAATGCCGAACCCAAACGAATTCGAACCCGTATATAGAAAAATGTATATAGTCGAACCTAAAGCCGAATCTCATTCAAACCTTATCAGAAAATTTGAACCCAAATCGAACCTGATCGTTGTCAAACCCGAACTCGAACCCGAACCATGTGACTTAGCCCACAACCCAAAATTTGAAGACAAGATTGAGGAAGGGATGTGGGGGTAATACAATATGGGTACAGATACAAAAGCACCATTTATTCTTAGGATTCAAATGAACTATATATTGTTGAAACTAGAAGGAGCTACTAATTTCATAGATTTATTTTATATGAAAGTTCATCTCACGGATGCTATGAGAACATCCTGTCTTTCGATACATTTTCAGAGCATTAAATACTCCACACGGCTAATCCGTACAAAGGATATTTCCTAATGTTGGACAATGGAAGCCCCCCATATGCAGTTATTGGAAATTATTTTCCCAGATAGTTATTGGAAACTACAAAGCAAATAGTTCATGTTTCTAGGTAAGTGATGGGAATTAACTCAAAAAAAAAGATGATGATATGTGATCCTTTCTGTTCAATTTAGTTCTTACTTCTGCTCACACTTGATTTGCCACACAATAAAAAAAGAGCAAAAGTAGACCAAAAAATATTACAAAACTCCTCTAAACAACATCAAAAAAACGCAACTGGGGAAAACAAATCATGTATTTTGTCTTTTAGATTTTTGTATAAATCTACTATCTCATCCCTGTTGGACATGTTAATATAAATAAACTCTTTATTTTTCCTGGAAATAAATAAATACATATATAAAATATCACGAAAGGTAAGCGAGGTCAATGAAAGCAGGGAGCCACTATTGCCCCTACAGTGGAGCCCTTGATTAGCAGAAGCCACCATGGTCATTAAGTCAAGCCAGGTGGTCACATGCCAATGGCCCCTGCAATGGAGCCCTTGATTAGCAAAAGCCACCATGGTCGTTAAGTCAAGCCAAGTGGTCACATGCCCCTATAAAGTGTATGGAAACCCTCGCCTCTTGATAGGTGTTTAGTGCTGGTACTTAGTCAAACAAAGTTTCCTAAAGTTTCCAATACCCTATTCTTATGAAAAATATAACTTGTAGTTACACTTCATTTCCACTGAAATATTGCCATAGATGACACTCCCAAAGAATACCATAGTTAGCAGCTTCTGTTAGCTTTTAGGGTAGCTCGAACAAGTACTTCCGTGTTGGTAGTGCCGAGCGACACTCTCTAGATTGTTAAAGTGGCTTTTATGTAATGACTAAAGTGACTTTTGTAAGGTTGAGTGCCTTGAGTGATTTAAGTCCATCTCAAGGAAAGATTAAGTCGTGACTGTTACATCGTGAGATCCAAAATCTAATCTTGGCCATTCGGATCTAGGGTTAGGGTTTTAGTCATTAGGGGATTATAAAAGCAAATCTAAGGAAAGTGAGGCACACAATGATTGCATAGGTGCAAGAGGGAGTCTTGTTGATGTACTTGTGTCTAAGTGGGCAGTGTTGAGTAAGTGTGCAAAGGAGCAACAAGGAGATAGCAGCCAAGTGGGCTAGGCTATTGTTGCATTGTAATTCCTTTGATGGGCCATTATCCCAAGACGGGAACCCAGGATTTTATCTAATAAAATCAAACTCAGAATTAGTTTCACCGCAAAGGTTTTTCCATGGTTGTTTACCCAAATCTCGTGTGCGATGTGTGTCTGGTTTATGTGTTAATGCTTATGCATATTTTTTCATTGAGTAACCTAGTTGTGCTTTAGTTCAGTAAATGTATTTTGCTTGGAATCAACTGCCATGCATTGGGTTTGCTGGAAATTCAACATGGTATCAGAGCAAAGGTTCTGAGGAAGCCAAGTTCCTTGCATGAAATCAAGATTTGAGCAACGAAAAAAGTCTGCAGGAAAATTTTTCCACAGGCTACGAGTTTAACTGCGGGGTTATTTATTTAAAAAAAAAAATTTGAAAGGCACGGTAGGTACAACCACACCGTACTAGTGTATATCTACAGGATTGAGAATTGGTCGATGTAGTGGGTGTTGAGATCGTGTTGCAGGCAAGTTGTGAGATTGGTTGGCTGGGAGAGTGGTTGTGGGCTCGTGAACTAAGGTCGAGGGTGTATAGAAGCTCTTCCACTAGCAAAGATCCAGACAAAAAAAACGAGTTGCCAGACTGCTACTGATGTCGTCGTGTAATCAAGTCGTGGGTTGGGTTCATGGGGTCGTTGTGTGGTCGCGCGAGCATAAATAGTCACCAGCCGCCAAAGTTGAAGTGACGACAGAATTGTATGTCCACATGAGGAGCTAAGTGTCGGAAAAATTAAATTGCAGCAGACTGCGGGTGCTAGAGTCAACAGCGTAGTCTACTCCGTGGGACGGCTGAGGTAACATCGTTAAAAAGAAAAGGTCGTCGTGGATTTGAAGCAGTAGCTGGAGGAGTTTGTAGTGGTAAACCCAACGGATCGAGGGAACTGAGATCCACATGTAGCCGCCAGTCGTGGCAGAGTGGGTCGTGCAACGGTTAAGGTGGAGCTGAGGAGATCGTTGCGGCAGCTGGTGCGACCAGAAGCAGACTTGTGGAGCAGGAGGCAGCAGCTGGTGGGAGGAAAGTCACTATGGAGGAGACAGCAGCCGCCAAGAAAGCAAACGCGTGGGCAGGAGTTGTCGCACGAGTGTAGGAAAGTGTCTAGTGGTACAGGTTGAGGACGCCTAGGCAAGGAGAGGGTTCAACCAACCAAAGGCATCCGCCACAACAGCTAAAGACACCACCAACTAAATCGCAACAGAGGAGAGCGAAGAAGAGGGGGCAGTTGTGGGGTGCTGCGACTGCCAGACAAGATCTGTCATCATCTACAGAACAGCCACCAGCCGCCAGTTGGGTCATGGACAAACCACCAACAGCTGCCAACGTGGATTGCAAGCCGCAGAGGGATGAAAATTTGCTTAGAACAGCCCAGCAGGGGCGTAGAAGCTTCTGAGTAGTCGCAAAGTGTGCGGAGGCCCCGGGAAGCACCCAGGCAAGGTGCCCCGGGCAGCAAGCATAACTTTCGAGCAACAGACTGTTACAGTCGGGCAATGCCCAGAAAAGCTTCAAGTAGCCCCCCCCCCCAAAAAAAAGGACTCGGGCAACAGCAGGAGGCTACAGGTAGCCTTGGGTAGGAGTCCGGGAAACAGGTCCAGGAGGCCAAATTTGAGAAGGTTGCCTAGATGGCAGCTTTGGATTATCTCACCATATGACAGGAACGAGGTCGGTGTTCCTTAGTATTTCAGAGACGGGCTCAGACTTGCATGTGGGCAGTGGGGTCGATATCATGCATGTAGTGAAGGGGGTTGGATGGGTCAGATTCTAGCTAGAGTCAGGTGGTTCTCTGGAGGTGGAAGGAGTGATATATGTCCCAAGGCTGAAGTTGCTCTCAGTATCAGCCTTTAGGACATGGGGTATGCAGTTACGTTTGAGGATGGACAAGTACTCATACATTCAGAGGGAGCAGATACCCAGGATGCAACAGTGAGGCTTGGCATCAGGGAGGGTATGATATATAGGTTGTTGGGACAGCCTGTGTGTGGGTCCAAGGGGATCTTGGATCATAGATCAAATCAGAGTGCAGTTGTAACATCCCCCGGCCACCCTCGTCGGGGACAACGCCACTACTCCAAAACCAACTCTGCTCCGATACCAATTTGTAACTTTCCCAGCCACCCACAAGTTGGACCATGCTACCTCAGACACGCAGGGTCTACAGCTCTGTTATAGCTAATTAAAACTATCCATGCCCATACATAGAACTGTTGGGCTATGGCAGATAGAGTTCTTTGCGGAATAATTCAGATATAAACTTAACAGAAATAAACAGAGATAACATGAAAGCATACATGCAGCGAAACACATTATATTATTATAAGATACACAGACATGCACTAAAATACATCATTAACCACTAAGCACAGAAATGATACTTATCTTTTAATTGTAGTGCACCGACTGTGTGCAGACCTTCCATGAACCTCCAAGCCTTAGACCGCACTGCTCATCACTCTCAGCAGTGGGTCACCCCCGAGCTGGGACTAGACTCCATCGGGCAAAGGAATCCTAGGCTAGGCAAGGACAACAAGAAGTTGCACCAATCTACGGGAACGATTTCCTCCAAGGAACCACTTACGCCCTCCTCTCACAGACTCTCATTCCCCACATGTCTATCCCACCCCAGGAGTATACACCTTCACTGTCACACAGTCCATCGATTGCTCCACCTCCCTTCTAGGAATTCAACAACAGACTGGACAGGAATTCTTCGAGCTTTGTGGCTACTACTGGACTTTGTCCAGCAGAAATCACTTCCTCAGCAAACTCTCCCACCTAGAAAGAGTTGCTCACAAGCCTGACAACCTGCCTCTTCAAACCACAACAACAAATCCGGTAAGGCAAGGGAACGACTCAGCAAATTACAAAGGTTCATAATGGCGGAAATGGCTCTGGCTGCGTGCTTGTTCAGTGCGTGCGTGAACTGCACAAGGGATGGCAAGAATAATGAGGATGAACTCGTGGGGAAAATGGCCAGACAAAACATAGGCAACCTGCAGGGTACAGGTTCACCAAATATCAGTTCGGCTCGTTGTAGAGGGTCGAAATGGTTGAGGGTTCAGCCATGGCATTCCTGGTTTTACTGCTCCCTGCTGGTTGCATGCGTGAGTGGAAGGAATGGAAAAAAGGATCCCCAAACAGTCAAAATCCCCACATATAATTGCATGTGCCTGAGATGACACATGGCGCTCATGAAGCATGTTCCTCTCCATTTGGAAGTCGTTCCCCTTCCCCAAAGGAACTTAGGATAAATTCATATCCTCCTTACAGGATTTAGAATAATAATATATATTATTCCCTGGGATTTAAGCTCTTAAGCTTAGCCCCTTTTTCCAGCCTCTCAGCCCCCTCTCTTACCCAACCTAGTGGAGCCTAGTCCCCCATACTCTTTCATCCTGGTCGATCTACACGTAGTGATGCTTTTATATTAATTATTTGAATATTTACATATACAAAACAGGCTCTTGGCCGTAGCATCCTAGGCTCTCTGGGCCAACTATCACATAAGCCTCCTAGCTTAACATTTCTTGGCTCACCATCCTATGAAACATGTTTACAATTCCTGATTAAAAATTAGGGGCTCGGCCTTGGGGTATTACAATCCCCTCCCCTTATTTTTGCACTGTCCTCGGTGCAATTCTTTTACACCATATTAGCAAGATTTTCAAAATCTTAAAAAAGATGTGGGTATTCTGCCCGCATTGCATCCTCATGCTCCCAAGTAGCGTCCTTAGGACCGTACCAAGTCCACTGGACCTTTACAAGCTCTATGGCTCGATTCTGGAGCTATTTGACTTTCCGGTCCAGAATGTGTACCGGATGCACTTGGATAGAGCCTTCTTGCTCCACCTGAATCACATTCCAATTAATTGCATGATTAGCATCAGGTATATATTTCTTGAGCAATGATAAATGGAATACATTATGAACAGACATAGATGCAGGTAATGCAATCATATAAGCTATTGGACCAATCTTCTCTAGGATTTCAAATGGTCCACAATATCTGGCTGCCAACTTGGAACATTTTCCCAACTTCAGTGAACTTTTGTTGGCCTTAACCTTCAAGAATACATGATCACCCACTTTAAACTCCCTGTGAGTTCTACCCTTGTTAGCATAGCTTTTCTGCCTATCTTGGGCAACCTTTAAATTATGTTTAATCCTCAACATTTGCTCTTCCATTTCTCTGAGCAACTCTGGCCCAATCGCCATTGCCCTATCAGCTGGATTGTCCCTACTTACAAGAGTGTTGCACTTTCTGTCATAAAGTGCTTCAAATGGGTTCATCTTCAGAGATGCTTGGTACCCATTGTTGTAAGCAAACTCTACCAAGTGTAGATAGTCTTCCCACTTTGATGGTTTGTCCATCACATACATTCTTAACATATCTGCTATCACTTGGTTTACCCTCTCTATCTACCCATCAGACTCGGGATGATAGGTTGTACTGAAGTTCAAATTGGTTCTGAACCCCTTGAATAATCTCTTCCAAAATTTTGAAGTGAATTTTAATTTTTGGGTCTCTATCAGACACAATTGTCTTGGGAATACCATGCAAACAGGCCACTTCCCTCGTATAGATATCAGCAACATTGGTTGCTTTGTGAGTAGTCTTCAATGGAATAAAATGGGCAGCCTTGGTAAGCTTGTCCACCACTACCATGATAGAATCATGATGCTTTCTTGTCCTTGGCAATTTGGTGATGAAATCCATTGTCACCACTTCCCACTTCCACTCAGGAATGGGTAATGGTTGCA
>SNQJ01S0002312.1:64348-79103 GCA_010110895.2 Picea sitchensis | reverse complement strand
GTTTTATGGTGAGGACAACCTTAAACATCTTTTCCAAACCATGGGGTCCTTTTGTTCGAGGCATTGTTGCCCGAGAGGTTATGCCTACATGAGAGAGACCTTGGGATGATTTCATTCAGGAGGAGACGAGACTCACCTCAGAGCCCTTATGACAGCAGCAGATTACCAAGGTAGAAATCCTTGGTGGGAGACCAAGGTTGAGATCTTTGGTTTGATACCAAGATCTAAGTGATCTTGGATAGGTGAAGATGCATTTCCATCTATAGATCACGCAGATTGAGCAGATCTGTGTCAGAGACTACTTTCATTGATCAGGGTACTTCCATACTCACCGAGTATTTGCCAGTAAGCAACCATGTCCACTTCAGGGATGAGATTGGGGGTGAAGGGCACTTTCCTCAGTAAGAGGGAGTGTTGAGATTTGGGTACCTTAGAAAGTGGTCCCCTTGTGTTTGTGAGTCTCTAAACACAAAGGGGGAGACTATTACCCTCATTACTTTACTTTATGATTCTAATTTCACTTTGACTTAGAAGTTTTAAGTCAAAAGTGAAATAAGTCACTTAAGTCATTAAAGTGACATTTAATTCACTTTGTGGGTGAGTTAAAGGACATAAAGTAAACTAAGGAAAGTGGGTTTCCTAAGTGAGATTTTTGGATTAGATATCATATCCAAAAAGGAGAAGAAGAGGAGAAGAGGAGGAGAGCTCTTAGGAGCATATCTTGAGGAGGAGAAGGCGCATGAAGGTGAGGTTTGAGAAGGAGCCCTAGCTTGGGTTCTAGGTTGCATGGAGAGTCTACCATGGAGGCTTGGACATCATCTTGTGTAGGGGTGCATTCTATGGAGGTGGAGCGCATATGCTAGAGGAGGGGCGCATTCTTGTGAGGATGGTGCACATCTAGTTGAGGAGTTTTCTTCTATCTTGTGGGAGGCTCACTCATCTTGGAGAGGCTTACTCTAGAGTTGTAGTGGGAGCTAAAGTTAGTGAGGGCGCATACATCTTGGAGGTGGGCGCATTTGCTTGAGGAGGGGCACATTCTTGGAGGGAAGGTGCATCAAGCAAAGGGGGAGCACTTACTTTGGTGTGTTTTATCTTGTTGAGAGGAGGCGCACTTCATGGGAGATGGAGGGTGCTTGGCAAGGGAGAATCCATCAGCTTATTGAGTTTTGCTAGAGGAGGGGGCACACCATCACTTGTGGGAGGCATTCTTGAGAGGAGGGAGCTTCTACAAGGGCAAGGCAAGGTTCAAAGATCAAGAAAAGGCAAGGTCAAAGCAAAGGCACAAGGAAAAGGGTCAAAGGCAAGCTAAGGAAGAAGGGCGCACCAAGGCAAAGGGCACCTTGCTTCAAGGGGCTAGCAGGGAGGTCTTCAAGGAACTCCAAGGCATCCAAGAACGGTTTCTATTGTAACAGGTTCACTTGTTTATGTTTTCCGTGTTGTACATTTTGCTTTGAAGCCTTCTATATACATCTACTCCAAACTGGTTTTCCCCATGAGGGGGTTTTTTCCAAGGTCATGTTGACCAAAAACATATGTGTCAATTCCATGCATGCTTAGAAGTGTAAATCAGCATTTAAAGTTGTAAAGATCTAGGAGCTAGTGTTATTTGTTTTGAGTATATTGCATGTGCTAGCATTAGGATAATAAAACACTTGCAAGGGCACCTCAAAACAACACTTAACCATCAAAACTGTGAACAGAAAGTACTTGATTGTTTGCTGTCCTAAAACAGCAGCAAAGGACAGTCTTGAAGATAAAACTTAGAGCCCAACAAGAGGTCAAAGACAGACCTGTTGGGCAATCTCATAGGACCTCAGAAAATCTACATGCACGAGATTTCAATCATCTCGGATCAGTTCCAGACTCAATCCTTTCCATTCTCCATTTTGCGACCTGATGCCATAAGGCAAATGATGAACCATGATGTGCTTACTTCAAATGCTTAGATACTCCTTGGTGATCCAGTAACTCCATCGATGTTATGTAATATTTGTTTAGCTATGATGATATAACCTAGTGGCATGTCATGAAGTTGTGGTTACCTTACGACAGTTGACTAGGATGTCATAGCATATAGAGTTTTCTCACTTGCGTCGTGTTACCATGGGAAACATATACTTGGTTAGAAGCATGCCCCCCTCTTTTAAGATGACTCACACTACTAGGTTGTTTAGACTTGGTAGCACAATCCATATCCTAATCACACTAAGCACTTTCCATTTCCCTACTATCACTCATTTACATCCACATTAAAAAAATAACATCCCGTCATGTATGGCTACTCAAAGGTCGAAATAAAAAAACGCCTACGTCAAATAAAGCCATGAAGGCTAAAGAGGTGCAAAGCAAAGTCAAATAAAGTATAAACTACTTTACTATGGTCCCCCCCCCCTTTCAAGTCCCAAGAGAAAAATGCTTATCTAAAGAAAAAAGGACTTAGAAAAAATCAAAGAAAAGGAAGGGGACATGTGTGCAGACTGAAGTAGTAAAGGCTCCCTCCCGATAGCAAATATGAAAAGAATGCCTAGCTAAAATGAAGCTAGAGATCAAAAAGCTAAAATGGCTTATGCATGTCTACAACTCTGAGAATCATCACATGAGCATTCCCCTTTTCCCCTTTCATCACTAATCTCACTAATAGCCTATCCTCCACCTAAACGACTTAGGAAATATGAGTTTTCCTTAGGAGTGGGCTTATTTAAAACTACCAACAATGTTTCCCCAAGTAAAACTTAGGCAAGTGTCTAAATTAAATTAAAATGTTATGTTTACTAGGAAATTGTCACTTGGAGCTATGAATTAATGATTTTCTAAGGGGTTAGACCCATCATACTAGGTAAATATTGCACATTGGAGTGTTATTGGACACGTGGAGCACCCCCTTTCTATTTGAGCACATGTTTAATGTCTCAACTTAAGTGGAAGGGCGAATTTCACCTTGGCACATGATTTATTTCATTAATGAAGGAAGGTGTTGAGCTTATTTCAATCATTTTGACACTTTCCTAAAGCAGGTATATCATAAAAAACATTATTTTATGGTGATTGACCTTGTCAAGGAAGAGAAAAGCATTATTTATTTATGATTTGACCACATCAAGGGAGAAAAACATTATTTATTGTAAAGCGCATGTTTAAATATTATTTGGCTCACGGTAAAATAATTCCCATGGTATTCTTCTTACCCATGGTTTTTGTAAATAGTTTAGGGTTTCCTCTTCACCTATAAATGGGGAAGGCCTCTTCATTTGTAAGGGGATTGGATTGGAGAAAAAAGGAATTGTTGTTGCTTAAACATTGTGATGTAAGTCTCTCTTATTCTTGGTGAAAATCTCGTGTTTGATGACGGTAATACCATGGTCACTTTTTCTTAATTGAGTAAGGGTTTGTAAAGATTTGTGATTGGATGAGGTATGGTTTATAACCTATGTTATTCCTCATTTTTTTTTTATATCCCTAAAGACTAATGTTTTAGGACTTGGTTTTTTGCATTTAAATTGAAATTTCTTGCAACTCGTGAATATTTAATTAAATTTTCCTCCTTGAGAAAATTTCCTAAGGTTTTCCATACTTTGGATTTCCCTTGTATTGAGAATTTGGTATAAAGGTTTCTAAAGACATTTTGTTTCATAAAATATTTTCACCAAGGTGAAAAAGGGACCCCATCACCCAATGAAATAAAAAAAAGGCACTTCTAGAATTATTCTAATCTACCCCATTTAGAATTTTACCGTCACTTTTATCTTTTTTTGAGCTTAAATGAAAAATCCTTTATTTATTTTAATACTAGCAAATTCATTATAGAATACCTTTGCTAGTATTGGAGGGTTGATTTATCAAGCCAATTTTTTTTTATTTTTACTAATAAATCAAACCCTAGCGCTCTGATTTTATGCATCTACATTTCATATTGGATATCTTAACCTTTGATTGCAGTCCATGAGTGCTTTCTTGCAGCTCGATTTCCTTTTTTGGAAGGGTTACTGCAGGTTACAAAGCTTCAAAGCTTCGGATCGGGACACAAACACCTTCAAAAGGCTACTGCAAGCCATCAAGCAATCAAGGATTTGGGTCATTGCACTTCTCGTTTTTTTTTAAATAGCACCCATAACTAATCGACCCGAGCTCTGCTAATTAGATTGAATGAACTCTGCAAATGGATCATTGTTATGCTGCATGAGTTCATTCCCTTAAGCCACAAATTCGAACCACCATAAATGTATCGCAGCACTACTACTGTCTAGGTGGATTTGGACGGATTTCTGAGCTCGAGTATTGATCCAGCGACATCATTCACAAAGACAAGGGTTTGTTGTTTGTCCACTATTCGTTGATTGCAAAGACAAAGACTGCATGGTTCTGTTGGGCGATTTTCTTGCACTTGATTCCAAACTCAACAACCGATAAAACCCTTCGTATATCATTTTGTTCCTGTAGAATTAAATCGATACAAGTGACTTCTAAAAAATGTTTGACGTCAACCTCCACATAATCATTATTTGAGGGTTACAAGCAAATCTTAAATGCAAAATTATCCTTTAATTAATCACTAATGGTTCTGCTCATTACATGGTTCTCTAACCTTCATCAACTTTGAAAATCTCTCTCGATACCTGGGTTAAGAGATGGAAACTTATTTTTAATTGTTAATTATTGTAGCCCTAATCTCAGGTTACCATCCCCATTGGGATAGTTATTGATAATGCTCATCTCTATATACATGATGTTGTTGTTGATGAATGCAACTATGGGAGACATCCTCCAGCTTACAAACCTGTGAGATGTGGAACATAGCAGCTATGTGAAGTCTTTCTCTCAGCTTACAAACCTAAGAGAAAGCCCCTATGAAGGGTTCGTGGTTCCTGCCTGAGACAGAGTCAGGGATGTAAAGATGGTCTCCCCCATGACGTGAAAGAGAAGAACTCCAGATGATTATCCGATGTAGAAGCGATCTGTTGAGTTAGGAGGTGCTTGTGGTCGAGCACAAGGTGAACGTGGGAAATCCCAAAAGCGCTGGGCACATCATCATGAGAACAGAAATGAAGATGATGTGATGGCCTCCTCTGAGCAGCAGCAGAGTTGATCAAAAGACTCCAGATGATCCTTCTGTTGGTGGTAGAGTGAGAAAGCAGATCTGTAGAGCAGACATGTCTGTGGACAAGCACAGGGGCACGTGTGAAGACCTGGTTCATCTGTGTAATGCAGTGAATCAAGTCCATGGCATCCCTATGGATGTGCCCCTAGTGGATGAGCACTAGTGGGTGTATCAAATCCTTTGTTATATGTTGTTCAAGAGTCAGACCTACCTGTAACCCTAGTTATTGTGTAAAGGGTATAGGTCGGCCCTATCTCATTGTGTCTAAAGATAAATTGTAAAAGATAATTAATAGTAATAGTAATAGTAATTATTATAATAATAAATAATTAATATGTCTAAGTGAGGTCAGCCCTATTGTGCCAATAGACACTTTAGTTGACAGAACAAGTCTAATATAAGTAAGATGAAATATTTCATTGTTGACACACACACACTTGTGAGTTTTGGAAATTTCAGCAAGTACACTTCTTGGTAAAAGTTGCGCACCTCTCTTGGGCGCTAGAGTTCTAGGGTTTTGTGCACCCTCTTGTGTGCTAGGATATTCTTGGTGGTGAAAAGGTCTTTCTCTTGAAGAGTATAGCAAAGGATTCGGCTGGGCTTTCCTCCCTTGTTTGAGAAGGGTTTCCCAGGATATATCTTGTGTTCTTGTGCATGGTGTTTCTTCTTGTGATCTTGGTTGCTGCAACATTCTTGTTTATGGTTAAGACATAATGAAATTAAATGAACTATATGCTTAACCTAGCTTATGAAAAATCAACAGTTGCAATAGGCTGCAAAATTCCATAGACAGTGAACGCGAGAAATGCTCTGCGTATATCTCTGAACCCCTGAGAATAGGTACCCACTTGAGAATGGTGTGATATATGACTCCTGGTGTATTTTTCATTTCTTGTCCATTATACAGTCTCAAACCCATTGCCACAGGATTTGTTTTAAATCTGAACCATTGTCATTTTCAGCACTTAGTGAATCTTTCAAACAACTTGCTCTAACCCAAAAGACTTGCCATTTTGCTGGCAAATTTAGTCTTAAATCTAAATAAATTTGTATTTACTTGCACCAGATGCAATAAGTCATTTCATGCAGATTAGTGTGAAGGGTTAGATCTGAGCACAGCAGTCTGATATCACTGTCTTTTTATGCCTTGACCAAAACAAGAATTCTATTCATGAGACAGTGCTCCATTATAGTTTACTGAAATAACAAAGCAAAGGTATGGATAGTCATCACACACAAACCCCTTAACTTGCTGGAAATTCATGTCTGGTTAACTCTGACAGTAAGGTAATTTTGAATCTAAGCATGAGCATTGGTAAATCTAAGATTATGTTGCCTTAAATTTTTTAAAAGCTAAACTTTTCTCCAGCTCATGTTGTGAATTCATGGTGACTAAGAAAATCTGAGATATATCTTTGGAATCTATGTATCGGCCGCCACTTCGGTATCAAATAACTTGGTGAGTCAAATTGATGCATAAATGGTCTCAATGATCTGTCCTAAACAAGAAGTATATTTATGAGACAGTGCTCCATTATAGTTAGTGAAATAACAAATCAAAGTAATGGACAGTCATCACACACAAACCCCTTAACTTGCTGGAAATTCATGTCTGATTAACTCTGACAGTAAGGTAATTTTGAATCTAAGCATGAGCATTGGTAAATCTAAGATTATGATGCCTTAAATTTTTTAAAAGCTAAACTTTTCTCCAGCTCATGTTGTGAATTCATGGTGACTAAGAAAATCTAAGATATATCTTTGGAATCTATGTATCGGCCGCCATCTATGTATCGGCCGCCACTTCAGTATCAAATAGCTTGATGAGTCAAATTGATGCATAAATGGTCTCAACGATCTGTCCTAAAGGAGCAATAAATCACCGTACACAAGAATTATATTTTCTGGAACATTTACTGGTTAGATGATTTTCTGAAGTTGCATTTTGAAACTAATTGATTCATGAATAACAATGGGGAATGGTTTATATAATATGCACATGATTGTACTTTGCAAAATTCACATTGGCTACTTTATATTGCATTGATCATTGAGTATAATTTTGTAAATGAACAAATGTTGTACATTTAATGATGCATGAACACTGAAGATACATCGATGTAAATGTCATTTTATTTGACCACTTTAATTTTTAAATGCAAGCAAAGATGTTGGATATCGTAATTCTTGGCAAGACCCTTAGTGATCGAGGCCAGAGACATGCACCCGGTATCTATAAATAACGATAGGGAGCTGTTGTTGAGCATTTAAAACTATGGTTTGGGGCAAATACACACAGGGATACTTGAGAATTCAGAGGGCTGCCTTGAGACTGTCTCACCCTGTTGGAACTCCTTGTAACCCTTGTTGGTACCCACTTGAGTAGTATTGCATTAGACAGCACCTGAACCCAGAGTTTCACTTACACGTACCATTGCGTATATCGGAAGTTCCCTAGGCATATTGAAACCAACCATTCGACCGCAAGACTGTTACAGTGCACCGAAAACAACATTCAAGAAGATTACCCTCTCGTATCATGGGCATCTGAGCCCACAGGTATATTTGAGGGTTTTAGCATAAGGCACATCTTTTGACTAGAAGCCTTTTTTCTTTATTTTTGAGTCTTGCCTGGAACATCTTTGGTTTACAGGCACTTGAATAACCATGGAAGAATGGCATTTAATGAATGAACCTTTGATGCATATGAAATAGCTAAGAGACACTTCATTGTTTTCCATTTGGGTTATTGTGAATAATACACTATGAATGAACGTCATCTGGTATTCTCTTATCTAGTTTCAGTGAATCAAACCTTTAGAGAAGTTAAGACCGAGTCAACACTAGTCCTTATCCTCACCCTTTCCTACTTACAGCGATTGGACTCAGCGTGACAACAAAGGATCCCCTCTTTAAGTTAGTGACTCTAGCCTAGAAGTGCAGAGGCAGGGCTGTTGAGGTGACAATGGGTAGTGTTGTCGTCCTTATACACACCTACAAACGTGGAGAAGTCTCCAACCCATTTGGTGTGTCCTTGGAGGCACGAACCTAAATCCAAACCCATTGTCACCTCAATATGGACTCCTTCCGTCTAGGCTCACTCCTAGGGAAGCCAAGGGGGGTAGACCCTTATTCTATGTGAATTATTACTGTTAAGGTTCTAGGAGTTAACTGAATTGTTTGATTAGGGAAACCCAACCCAATGACAAGCAACAAATGCAATTATGCAATTCCTTCAATGACAGGCAAACCTTTATTTGTAAATCAACAATTAGACTAATGCCTAAAGATTAACCAAAATTGATTTATTGAAATATACAACAAGAAATATAGCTTATACAATGATGGAACAATGCTATGAAATAAGTATGAGAAATAATTTTACACTTGGGCCAGTTATGTTCAAATAAATAAAGAATGCTTTGAAACAAATATTCACATGAAAGGAATTTGCTAAAAAGTAAATTGCTTGAAAAATAAAATTTGATTGGAAAGTAAATTGCAAAACTTGAAAAGAAAATGTTGTGAAAAATGTGTAGGTTGATTTTAATAAGTTTTTATGTCTCTCTTGACCTTGGGGGGATTAAATGTGAGAATTGTAGTAATCCTAAGCTATGTGCCCTAATCCTTATCCCTTCAACCCAAAAGGAAGTGTTGGGTGCTCAATAAGAAGAACAAACAAGGTTATTCCCTAGCTCCACAGGTCAAATCCAAAATGTTTGGGCGCTCAACAAGGAGGACACGTAGCGTCGTGAAACCGTCCCCAGCTTCAACCCCTTCTAGCCTTCCAAGTCACATTTTTTATGGTAGAAGCAATAATAAATTGGGTGCCTAATTAATCTAGCCACTCAATCCTTTGCCCTTTCTTAATTACCCAAAATCCACAAAGTGGGGGAGGGAATACGGGGTAGAAGGCAGGGCACCAATTCGATTACTTTGCAATAAAAGAAACTAAACTAGCCTTCACGATATTGCAAGGTTGGCAAAGCCAAACACAATGCAAAGTGTGGGTGAAATTAAATAAATGAAATGACTTGAAAATGAATAACAACAATGACTAGCCACACAACTTTGCCTTAAGAAGAAAGGGGGGAAAAATAAATAACTTAGCAACCTCACTACGATGGAACATTGTGGAGGACAAGCCTATCGATTTTGTGCCAATGTGGGTGAAAGAAAATAACTTGAAAGGAAAATAGCTACACTAGCCACACAACCTTCTCTTTTTGGGAGAAGTGGGGCAAACAATAATAAGTAAAAACAGAAAATTAAACTCTAAACTAGCCTTCACAATTTTGCATGGATGGCAAAGCCAAGCACTATGCAAGGTGTGGGCAAAACACTAAAACTAATATACACTTTATAGATTTGGAAAATGAGATAGAGAATGCGAGCCCAAGAGACTCTCTTAGGCTGCTTACAATGCTTAGAAAGTGAGAATAGAGAAGAGGGTTTGGCACCACAACTCTTGGATGCTTCCTTGAGTTTTTTGGGGCCAAAAATGTGCAGAAATTCTCCTTAAACTTGCAAAAACAAGTTTTTCTTGCTGGAAATTACTAAAAATGATTTGAAACAAGTTGTTTTATATTAGCATAATAAACACAAATTATTTTATAAATATCTGAACCTGAAAAGAGAGATTAGATTTGCAATTTTAGATGAGAATAATGCTAGAAATTGAAAGATAGATGGTTGGAAATGAAAACAGAAAATGAAAGAAGCTTTAGATGGTTGATCAAGTGAATTTCCAGATCTGAAATCCACTCCTCGAAGCCTTTGGTAACCTGCAGAAATATAAATCCTTGTTACAAGATACAACAAGAAGATGAGTATATCCTAATGACTTGCAAAATATTTTTCAAACCTAATAGAAATAACCCACAAAGATTAATAGCAATACTACTACTAATCTATCCCAAGCAAAATACTTTGTTTGGGTCTCCAAGTAAAAATGCAAGCAAGGAAATACAAAAAATAAATTGCAGCAATATTACCTCAAAAATAACATACACAATGGCTCCAAAAATACTCCAAGAGACACAAAAGATCCTCCAAAGCTTCAATTTTATTAACCAAGAAGTGTTGTCAAATGGCACCAAAAACCATGAGAGAAAAATGGAAGAGAATGAGAGAGAGGGGGGAGAGATTTTGGCATAATAGAGTTGTTGTGGGAAATCATATGAAAATGAGGGGGAGGCTTTCTTTTATATGAGGGAGAGAGGAAAAACCCCTCTTGGATGAATTACAAATGTCATCCATCCAAGGGAGAGAGACAAAGTCAAGGAGGGCGCACTTTTAGGGTTTTGGCACAAGTTAGGGTTTGAGGGGTGCGAAGGGAAGGGGGAAAACCCCTTTACCTCTAACCAAACATGAGGTTAGGCTCAAGGAGGGGCACACATAGGGTTTTGGCAGCCTTCTCACTTTAACTTTTAATTTTACCCAAGTTTATGAGAAAGGGGGGAGCACTTTTCACTAAGGAGACACCACCTTTGGTTGTTGGCCAAGCATGGGGGGGTCTTCTAAGTGGATTTTCACTTTTCCAACTTAGGAAATACATTAGGAATCATTTCCCTATTTTCTCTCATGACTTTAGTCATTTTTACAAAATTTGGCTTTTTTACCTTAGCCAATTAAATGTTGACTTTTCACTGACTTGGACTCCTCATGGACATTGACCTAGCAAAACCTGTCCAATTGAGTTGAAACTTGGTCCAAGGGTGTAGGGAGTCATAAGCCATTTGATTTGAATACCCACACCCATCTACAAAATCCCCAAGAACCAATTTTTTACATTTTACATCAAAAATAGTTAAAAAAACTTATTAAAACTTAATGGAATTCCGAAAAGACTCTAGGAGATGTCTAGCATGGTGATTTACAACATTTCTAAACCTTAGTCACCCAATGAGCTCGATAATTAGAATGCCTTTCACCACTTTGGAGGATTATTTGAGGGAAAAACTCAAGGATAATTAAAATTGTCTGGTACACAAGATTAATTACTTGAGGAAAAAAAACACTCGATGAAAGGACTTCCATAATGATAAAGTCCTAGGCAACTAACTAAAAATCGACTCATGCTAACATATTACATTATTATCCCACACAATGGAAAGGACATTCCGAGTACATAGAAAGACGTGATGGGGAAAAAATTTCCCTGTTGAGCCATAAGTCTTCAAAATATGTTGTACCACAAGCTACATATCTTCATGGTACATGACGTTGACCCCTAGTCGAAATAAGTGGTCAATAGGCAACATGCTTGTTGTGTCCTTGGGTTTTCCCCTTGGAGAGGTTGGGACATTTCCTCTAGGGAGAACCTGAGAGATAACACCTCTCTTGCACCATATCCTGTTGCATCACTCTTTGCTTCCTTTCCTTCACTCTCAACCCTTTGATAACTAATATCTCTTTCTAGTGAGAAAGCACTACATATAACTGATATCTCTTTCTTCATTATAGCCCATATGCATTACCCTTTTCCGAAGGCTAGTGAGAATGGTTGGGACAACAAAATCCATCTCGTTTGTACTTCGGAAACCCCTATCATGGAACCATCAGAGATTGTTGAAGTGATTAATACCCGGAGAATACAGTGCGTCACTCTCTTCTCTTTCAAGCTCAGTATCTGCTCTTTCTCCTTCACTTTCAGCTTCAAGTTCCCCTTCCCCTTTGCCTTCATCCTATGAAGCAAGTGACATTATCAGAAGCAAATCTATCGAGCTCAGTTACACATGATAAAGCAAAACATAGTGGGGAAAAATATGATATTATATGAATTAAACATGAAAATTAATTGCAGATTTCACACCTTTGTCACGTCCCAAAAGTTAATATTGACATTTATTAGGTCTCTAAATCCAAGTCTATAAAACTTTAATATGGTTCAAACAAAATCCTTTCTCATATTTCCAGTCCTCAAAGCTTGAATAACAAAAGAGCTTTTTCCAATATCACCCCATATTTTGAGCATTTGACATACCACAGAAACCCAAGAACAAATTATAAACATAAAAATAATTTGTAGGTACAGATCAAGTCACAGAAACGTATGTCCATTGTTTAACAGCTTCTTGCTCAGAGTCTACTTCATCCTCTGATTGGTCTTCTCCAAATAAATTATGCATCATTTCTTGACGTCTCTCTTCCCCCATGATGGCTTGTTTCAGAGATTTTGATATCAATGTACTCAGAGAAGCATAATACACAAACTTCCATTGCAATCATTTCTTCCAAAAAACAAGTGCTCTATGAGATCCTAGTAACCTTGATAACTTGTTTAACCAAAAAAAAGAAAAATAAATATTTCTAGCAAGCTTGACCACTTGGTAAGAGCTTGAATGGTAACTATTTTTTTAAAAGCTCCTGAGGACATGGAACCTATCCTTCTAAAAGTTAATATTAACAGACCCTTCTATTGAAGCATAAGGGTCAATCCCATAACACATTTGTAGTAGAAGCCCAAATGGTTATCCAATATGATACCAATGACTACAAGAGGCAAAAAATCCCAAGGAAGATGCCTATGGCATCGAGGACATGTCAAAAAGCATTACCTAGGAGTTTCATCTAATGAAATTACACCAAAAGGCCTTTGATTTTGTGCCTCAATAAACCACTTACTGCAATTTACTTAATATTGCCCAGATTTTCATTGTCCCAATTAATTCAATAAAAGCAACAGATCATTTATGGGAGTTTATGAAGGAAGTTAAGGTTAGACAATACTTCTGATAATCTTTAAAAAGCAGGTTTGACAAAATCATTAGAAGTGCATGGAGTTTGCCAATTAATCTAATTCAAACCGCTATTTATAGAAGATTGCAAGTTTTAAGATTTCAAATCCTTTCAGATCTGAAAATTACTTCCAAGTGACTTCAAACAGTAAACAAGGGTTGTTATCACTAAATAATTTTACACTGAAATTATGACAGAAAATTATATAGCGGAAGCACAAAGATCAGAGAGAAATCATCAATACACATGAGACACAAAATCTATTCAGTAAAAAATTTCTGATTGAAAAATTTTGAGGACAAAACCAATCCTCTCTGCAATTTACAAATTTCTAGAAAAATCTTCCAACTTGCAAACTTGTTGTATGGCATGCTGACGTCAATTGTACGGCTACTAACATCACCCCGTACAGCCCTGCAATTGACCAGAAAAGCTCGCATGTGCAGCCTATTTTTGGCCCTCACACGTGCGGCCTATCCGTCATACAACTGTTAGGTAGGTGTTATATTCACTACATGTGTGTGGGGGGGTGCATCAAATTTGACAACTGCATTTGACGATCCCCCCTAGTAGTGCTCTTTGTGTCGCGTGCACCGAGTGCTTTCCTATGGGGGTCCCAGGGGATTGCACCCCCCCTAGTTACACAGAGTGTTTGGGGCAGCGCCCCGAAAAAAACAAATTGGTAGTTTTTGCTATTTTAGAGTTTTTCACTATTTTTAACAGTTTTCTAAATTAATCCCGAATTAAGGGATTAGGGTTTTGGTAGCTACGAAATACCTAAAATATTGTGTATATATTGTATTGTGAATGGTGAAATTAATACAATGAAGAGTTGAGAGGTACGGCACCAAGGAGAAGGCTAGTTTTCTCCCGGTTAGGGGTTTCCAACGTAAATCTCTGTGTACTGTGTGTATGAGCCATTGATTAATTTTTGTTTTTGTTAAGAATCTATATGCATTGCTTTACTTCGCAGGTTTAAAACTTACAAGTGGTATCAGAGCACATTTTTCGCTTCAGGGGGACACCTTTGTTGCTGAGGGTTTGGCTCGGTCTTGATAGATCAAGTTTATCTTGGGTCTGTGATAAACCCGAGTTCAGTGGGAGCTTTGTAGTGGTGATTTGTGTGTTGAAAAATAATGGCAACCAATTCTAGAATCGAGATTGAGAAGTTCAACATTAAAAACTTTGAGCTATGGAGGCTTGATGGAGAACCTTCTTGTAGACAAAGAACAATGGATCGTGGTGGATCCTGGTACATAGTCTACTAGTTCAAAAACTACTAGTACTAAATCTACTGGTATGTCGAAAGAAGATTGGGAGAAGTTGAATAGAAGAGCAAGGAGTACAATTCGACTTTGTCTGGTTGATTCGGTGTTATTGAATGTGACGGGAGAATCTACAGCCCAGGAACTATGGGAAAAGTTGGAGAATTTGTATCAGTCAAAGTCCCTGGTAAACAAGTTGTTTCTTTGAAAGAAGTTGTATCATCTTAGGATGGAAGATGGAGATTCTGTGACAGAGCATCTAAATTCCTTCAATACTTTGGTAAATCAACTTGGATCTATTAATATTACGCTTGTAGAAGAAGATAAGTGTATTACTTTGTTATGTTCTTTGCCAAAATCTTGGGATAATCTGGTTGTAGAAATTGGTAGTGTTGTTATCTTAATACACACTTGCAAACGTGAGCTAAGTCCGGCTCACTTAGTGTGTCCTTGGAGGCACAATGTCTAGGTTCACAGCCCACACTGTCACTTTGACCGGAACCTCTTCCATCTAGGCTCACTCCTAGGGAAGCCAAGGGGGGTAGTCCCTAGTTTCTAGATTAGTTTTAGAGTTAAGTTCTAGGAGTTGATTTTAGTTTGTTAAGGTTTGGGGGGATTCTAACCTAAGATGCTAAGGCAGCAATGCAAGATGCAA
>SNQJ01S0002312.1:10084-23572 GCA_010110895.2 Picea sitchensis | reverse complement strand
TTCTCTATTTACATGCACTATGAAGCATAAAAACACCGAAGAATACTAAAAAAATGGAACTTTAAATGGCATTTATAGTCATAAAAATAGTCTAAATAGCTAGTTGTTTTTATCATCTTTCTTCATTAAAACCATATCTTTAATTTTATTATTACATCGGGTTTTGTGCCCAACAGAAAATACAACAATCTGCATTTACTTTAAGTGTTTACAACACTAACACAATAAGTTACAACTTGCTGTAATTTTTGTTTTTGCATTCTAGTTTAACATATTTATGCATACCGCTGCATTGGGATTTGTGCCCATAGTTAACATAATTTTCTGCATCATTTCTGTTCAAAATTCTAACTTTTAGGACAGATTTAGCTTGTTGTTTTTTATATTTAGTGGCATTTTTATTTCAGGGCGGTGGGCATTTATTTCAAACATTCTTTCACCTACAATTGACTCCACATCTATATTCTATGTCAATTACACGATAAATAATTGCAGCTTCGACTCTCCTCCCTCACAACAATATCATTTTATATGCCACCGTGGGAGAGATCAAAGGTGTAGCTTATTGTATGTTTGAAAATTTATGCAAATTGTCTGGTTCATCTTTATTGCCAAAAATGATTCTAGTTTTTACATCATGTTTTCCTTATTTCAAAATATGTATTGGGTCTATAATTGTTCTTTCTCAATATTATTCATACTAATGCATATATGTAATAAATACCATTGAGGTTTCTAACTAATTAATATCATTATACTATTAACTACATTAAGGATTTTGATATTAAAACACTGGACCAAGGTAACACGCATACACACAATTTTGTAAAAAAAAGTATTATTTATACTTAAAACAATTTCCATTCTCATTGTTCATGTTTATGAAATTCTTAGTGGTATATTAGAATGCAAACTTTAGTGGAACATTTTGAGAACATAAAAACAAAATGGCACTTTTTTGGGCTTGAAGTTTCACAACCCCTCAAGAAACAAGAGTCAAGAAACTTCCTTCGAGGAATATAAAAATAAAATTGCTCCTCATCTCTTTTTGTGATGTATCCACCCCCAATTCCCTTCACCATTCTCGTTCCCAACTTCACTAGTATGATAGTATGTTTATAGTACTTTTTACATGAAAAAACAACCATACAACAACAATGATTATGGATTATTTTCCTCATTTCTAAATTCCAACATCAACGACATGGGGTGGGTTGTGGTATGATTCCCTTCAACTCAAGTCTACCACAACAAAAATCATCTTCTAGCAAAAATATTTAGAATTTCTACTACTTTCCTTCCATCTATTCCTTAGTGAACATGGTCATCAATTTTTTTTTCTTTCTATGTCCTAGTCAATACTACTAACCCCATTTTTCATAGACTTGAACATCAATCATTATTTCTTTCTTCTACTCATTATAGATTAGTAGTGGTGTATCGACATGGGATAAGGTGCACTTAAATTCCCCCATTTCCAACAAATGTTTTATCCAAATCCAACCAAAAATCCAAGGAAAATCGTAATTCCCCATAGTCCAAGTTCCATCAATGGAGGAATGACACCCTTAGGGGTTTTGGCCCATTATATAATGACCTAGAACCTTAAAATTTCAAAGAAATGAATGGATTAAGAAAAACTTTTCCTATGTTGTTTTTTTGAATTCTTCACAACTCACTGGAAATTGGGTGTTTTGAGTGCCCCTTATAATTTTTTATGGTCACATATGCCTAGATTTCTTCTTCTTTAAAGTCTAAACTTCAACATATGGGGAAATCATATGAATATATTAAACTTGCACTAGTGACCATAAAAACTAGCTTCCAATATTTATTTGAAATTTATGGACAATTTGTTTACCATTAAATGTCCCACTCAATACCACTTTTCTCTTTCTAAGTGAAAGGAAATTAAAAAGTTTCTAAGGCCTAATCTATGCCCAACATTTTTTACAAATTTATGTGTCCCTTTACTTTTTTTATAAAACAATAAAAATATAAGGGATAAAAGAGACTTCTCTTGCTCGGAAAGGGGTCCTTTTTTAGTACAAATGGATGATTAGAGAGGAAGTCATGCATGGAATGTGACCTATCAATGTTATGATACTTTTGGAGTTATTGATGGATATAATTATGTGCACTCACATTTAAGAACATCCTATCATCTATGATGAACTTGTTTCAAGGGTCCTTTCATAATCAATGAATTCGTATAAATAGTCCACAATAGAAGTGGTAGAGAAAAGATTAATATATACCGAGCTTGACAGAAGTGGTGGTCAGGATCAACACATATGAACTTTGTGGTGAAATATCATCAAAACTGATAGAGGGATATGCAAGAGTATACAGTGAGAACCTTGACAAACATAACCCCTAATGCTTGCAACATTGTCTAAAGGATGGACAAATTATGTTTCTTTTTCCAAATATGTAAAATGAGTATATTACAATTTAACGAATACATTTTCCTATTATTATATATGGTTTTATACTTTATCAAGAAATTCTCCAAAACATTACAAGGTTTTATAGGTAAGTGAAATATTCACCAAGATTTTACAAGATTATATAAGTGACTAAAAGATTCACCAAAAAATGATATATACATATTATATAATTGATAAAATAGCCTTCAATTTTTCCTATGTATCATGGAGATTCGCCCATTTATTATACATATAAATTTAGGGAGGGTTCTTAAAATCACCCCTACTCTCTGAGACTTAGTCTCTAACAGATAATGACTTTGAATTGTTGGCTAGGTTTATTGTGTTTGTGCAATGTTTCTGGTTTTGTTGGCAAGGAAATACATAACCTTGGGCCATGGAGTCAACTTCCTGAAAGCGAGAGAAATAAATGACTTGGTAAATGAAACTTTGAGAGGATAAAAGCTAAGCAGGCAATGGTATTTAAGTTCAAATGTCATTGTGTGTGGCGAAAGAAAGAGTACATAAAGAAACTCAGAGCACCATTGAAGATGAATTCTAAATTACTTAGAAGAAAACATGGGACTTCAAATGGTGAAGTCTAAAGCACCGCGTGATGAATTCTAGACTTATTAAACGTTCCAAGTTAAAAAGAGTAAAGACATGAATATACAGAAAACAATAATTACATGCATAAACAAGATCGCAATACATCAAACCACCACCATTAGAATCTTTTCGTCAAAGCCTCAGGACTTATGCATTATATTTCAATCGAGTTCAAAGATTACATCATCAGTCTACTGTCTACACTACTTTTCCAACCAACCTGGCTTACACTAAAAATATACAATATATAGAGAAAATTACGCCCCTTGGGCTACCACGCCTCAAACTATTTCTCCTAGAATTCTAGTTCTGGTTATTCTCTGCCATATGACATTTCAAATAGAACTTACTAAAAATGGAAACCCAACTCCACCCAATCATGTCATAACCGACATCTTTATCATGATCGTTCGGTCATCAGTAAGATTCAATCATTAGGAGGTGATGTGTCGACGTTTCTCCTTTGAGTGGTTACCTGAATGATCAAGCGCACTGTCAAAACTCTGCCACTCAGTGTAACGGGCTCTGGTTGTTGTTGCGCGATCACTAGTTGTAGTATGCATGTGGCGAGTTGGTATGGCGGATGACTGTGGGCTATCACTTGTGCTTTCCAGGTGCCGATGATGGTCGGGGAACCATGCATCTCCTTCAAAATTGTCATGCATTTCACCTACACTTGTCCTTCTCAACTGGTGGGTTTACAACATCTGCGCAACGAATATCCACCGCGCGGGTGCCCGTCAAACTTCTTGTTTCTCGGCAGGAGACATGACATGAGGGGAGAAAAATTTCGTGCCATGTTCAAAAAGACAAAAATGGGGTCATGTCAATCATGCCTCTGGCCTAACCTGCAATCTTAATACTCTGAGTGTTTTCCTAAGAGACCAGTTTCATCTTTTCAGATTCTTCACTTGTCTCCGCAAGACTGCATTCTCTTTTAGCTTTGTTTGAGCGGTGGCAAGGGCCGCGCAGACGTTTTCCATGGCCGATCCACATTTTTTGAAGTGCTCCGCAATTCTTTCCTCTAACATCCTATGTTCCTCACGCAAATAAATGATCACGTCTTGCGGTTCTCTGAGTTGTCTTTTGAGCCAATTTACATTACCTTCTCGGCTCTGCGATGTTGTCGTTTTGATAGTCTTTTATGCTAACTGTTTTCTCAATTATCTGTTCTCTTGGTATAATTCGGAAATAGTGAGCCGCGCTTGCGTCATCTATTGCAACGACTCCTGAACCCCCATGTCTTCAATACTCAACCTTCTCTGTCTTTCACAGATTCCCCTACTTGAACCTTGAACAGGTTCTAGCTGAACAACACACACGAGTAACTTATCATCAACAAATTGGATGCACGGTTCGTTTCCAAGGTACTGGCTGTTGGGATGATGAGTCTTCTATTGTCTTTCCTTTTCCTGCAGCCTCCTCTATTCTTGCTCCCTCACTGCGAGATGTTGTTTCCCTCCTGGGTAGAGGGAGGTCTCCTTTGGGGTCCCTAGGGATGTTGGCTGAAATTAGAAACGAATCTCAGTCTTTGTCCATCCGTCTCAATTCCTCGACTACCGACAACTTGATCAATGAGATATGGAATAAATTATTCTTTGAATGGTCTGCTTCGGCCTGAATGTTGTTCGCCATTCTTTCTAGGCTTTTGTGCAAGAAGAAAGGTAAGTTCATAGGCCTTTTCCCTATGAAATGCATCAATAGCCTGATGTGATGTGGGT
The DNA here is from genome assembly GCA_010110895.2 of Picea sitchensis. Classification (NCBI taxonomy): domain Eukaryota; kingdom Viridiplantae; phylum Streptophyta; class Pinopsida; order Pinales; family Pinaceae; genus Picea; species Picea sitchensis. The sequence goes on along the minus strand of SNQJ01S0002312.1, from coordinate 18,813 downwards.
ATATTCTGTCAGATCTTCTTTCACGTCCGAAATACCTTCTAATCACCTTTAGGAGCTTCTGAAAAGTCTCTCGAAGATATCGACTCGGAACGCTCGCTCCAATTTTCCCATTCAGGCAATTTGGCTTGATAAATTCTTCATAGCATAATTCGTCTAAAGGCATGCCCTTAGACCACCTTTCACCACGTGGAGGGATATCCGTTGTGGCTAACAGAGTTTCCTCCATCACCTGGAATGTGATTCCTGCAATGACCACGCAGAATCCATTAAATCTGAGAGCGAATTGTTCAGCCAGTTTCGCATTGTATCCTTGGATTTTCTCGCAATAGCGCATACATCCAACCCGTTCAAAAGATGCCCTGACATTTGGATCTTCATTGATTAATGTCAAGACCTGAGGTTCAGGCCTAACTGCTCTGCCACTTCGTGCCTTCTTCCTTATGTTTTGGGGTATTATCATGATGCAAATGTGTATTTGTTTCACGCGCACACGGTAATGAATGATGACACCCTCTTTGTGTGGAAAATGGAGGATGATATACTTCGTGGAGACCTATCGGAATGGCAGTGGCGGGCACTTTGCGTGACAAGCAAAAACGACTCTAGGAGTTCACTATGCGGCCGCTAGCCGCGATGAAAACTTTCAGTGTAGAAGGAAGTCGATGTGGAGATAAACGACAAAAGTAGGTTCATCGCAGTAAGGAAGCATGACTGAAAATTCTAGCATAGTGGCAAGATGTTGCGATGATGATGGCGAGCCAGGGAATTTGGATGTGGAAAGAAATTTGATGCGATTGGAAAGGACTTCGAGGAAGAAAGGCAGACTGCGAGAGGAACTATTGCCCGACAGGCTAGGTCGCGAAAAACTCCAACAGGCTTCAAACCATGACTAAATATGAAGGAGATGCGACAATATTGACTGAACATGCAGGGTGACTGGAATTTATAATTGAATGGTAAAGGAGAAACATGCAGGGTGACTGGAATTTATAATTGAATGGACAAGGGATGGAATCATGGCAGAGGACACTAAATCCATGGTGACAAGAAGTTTTGAAGCAGGCTGAATATTTGTGCAGCACGCTCGCACGATGGTTATACCTTGAAGTGTGCAAAGTACATATGAGAAGAGTTGTAGAGTATAAATGATATGAGCACCACGATTTCTTAACCTTTGTTGATTCATAATTAGGTGATGATGGTCATTATATCTTCCGATGTGAGCTTTACTCTAACAACTTGCCTCGAGCTCTGGCACGTAATTTTCCTCTTTTCGATAAGACTCGACCTTTTGGGAAAATGANCGATTTCTTAACCTTTGTTGATTCATAATTAGGTGATGATGGTCATTATATCTTCCGATGTGAGCTTTACTCTAACAACTTGCCTCGAGCTCTGGCACGTAATTTTCCTCTTTTCGATAAGACTCGACCTTTTGGGAAAATGACCTTTAAAATTCGTACATGGCTAATAATGACGCCCTTTCCCGACTCCAAGGGACAGACCCGCCACTTTCTGACTTCCACCCATTCCTTGTTTAGTACCTGACCTCACACGCTTCGACACACGTACCACGACTCATCTAGGACTGACTCTAACTAAAAAAATTACGATACTACCATCGACCACTTGGAGCAGTTTATTAATGCAAAAGAAAAAAATTACATAGAGATTTCACAAGAGAGTTTATCACAATCAATCATCGACAAATGACCCTTCATTCTCTTTAAATAGAGATCATGGACCAATCGGGTGTTAAGCCACAAATCAATGGTCGTTAAGATCGAGGAGAATATGAACCGTCAGCTCACTCTATGCCAGGAACATTCACGACCGTCAGATTTCCTAACTACAAATGCATACTAAAGAAACACACCTTTACCTAACGACACATTAGACCAAGTATATATTAACTAACCCCTAAGTATTTAAATATCCTAACAAATCTCACCTGAATCGGAAGAAACCTTGTTAATCTTCTTCAAGTTCATCACCATCGGTATAGGCATGGATTTGCAGTCCATCATCCCGAATATATCCATTGTATATTTTCCTTGACTCAGGAAAATCTCATCAGTCCTCTGCCATACTTCTAGTCCAAGAAGTAGTGCATCATACCAAGGTCCTTCATCTCAAATTCAGAAGCCAATGCACGCTTACATTCTTCAATAAGGCTTTCTGAATCGGTGAGGAATAAGTCATCACACATAGGACCAAAATCAAGCACTCATCACCAACAATGTGATAGGATAGGTTGGGATCAACAACACTCTTACTGAAGCCCAAACTCATCAAGTATCCATCAATCTTCTCATACCAAGCATGAGGTGCCTGCTTTAGTCCATACATGGTTTTATTCAACTTGGACACATGAGACTCCTTCTCATGTATCATGAATCCATCTAGATGGTTGATGTAAACTTATACCTTAATATCACCATTGAGAAAGGCTCATCTTTACATCTATCATATGTAGTCTCCAACCCATGGATGTTGCAAGATCAATAATCGTACAAATGGAAGTGTATTTGGGAAACATGAGCAAGTGTCTCCTCATAATCTATACCCTTCATCTGAGAGAATATTCTAATCACAAATCTTTCTTTGTACTTCTTGACACTTCCATCAAATGCATGTTTGATCTTATAGATACACTTGGAAGTCACCACAGACTTCCCTTCTGGTCTCGGAACAATATCCCACACATCATTCTTCAAGATGGACTGATACTCTTCGGTCATGGAATCTTTCCAAAACTGTTGTCTTGTATCTTCTCCATGACAAGAAGGCTCAGTATGAATGATGTGGCTCATAGCTGAAACATAGCTTGAAAATATCTGTGGTCTCTTGCTCTCTCAGAATTTATCACGATGAGATGCATTTCTCTCTGCCTCCAACAGAGTCTGTTGAGCCTATGCAGGCCTTTCCTAGCCTACTGCAATGTCTTTGGGAATCATCAGCTGGAGCTACAAGATCAACTGGATCAACTGGATTAGAAAATGTCTCCCTTTGAATTGCTGAAGGGGGAGAAGGTATTTGTCTCTTCCTTCTTCTCAAATAGTTGGACTCTCTCTGAGTCATGTGACTCCCTCTAAAGTTTGAAGGATACACATATTCCTAGAGGAGATCAACCTTTTCTTGTGATGCTAACCTGGAGACATCCCATGTCTTCTTGTGTCCTCTACTGTCTCTATAGTACTATGTTGGCCTCTCGTACTAGGATAATAACCAAGATGACCTCCCATAGGGATAACAATCAAAATGGCCTCATGTACTAGGACAATAACTAACCAACAAAAAATGGACTCCCGTACCAAGGATCATGGCCCTTCAATAATGAAATAAGAAATTTGGCCTCTCGTACTAGGATAATAACCAAGATGGCCTCCCGTAGGGATAACAACCAACTAAGAAAAAAATTTGGACTCTCGCACCAGGCATAATGGTCCAAGTCACGAGGTCTCCCACACCAGGGATAATACCCTTTATTATCAAAATGCAAGCAACTACATAGTAATGATGAAATCAAATAAGGAAAGTAACACAAACTTAACTTAGTCTACAATCATGCTCAATTTTGCTTTCGGTCCTCTTGAGAAAGCTGAAATAGAGAAGAACTCCTCATCGTTCTAGCTTGCATTCCTTTACTTCTTTTGAGGTGGCTAATGTTGCTTCCCTTCCACATCACTAGTTGTAAGCCTAGTCTCATAGTGACAAGGACTTGAACCCTTTCACATCACTAGCTGCAAGTCTAGTCTCATAGTGACAAGGGCTGCAAGTCTAATATCTTTGATGTCCACTAAAGCTTCCATATAGCCCACGCTCAAAAGTCACCTCAAGGATCAATCTTGAAACAAGTTTTCAGATATTTACCTCAAAACTAAAACTTCTTCAAACTCAGATTTTGATATGCTTCCTGTAGCAAGCCTTGAAACTTGTGCCGAAGATGAGTCTCTAGCTACTCCTCAATTTTCGCTTGCACAAGATGGTTCCAAACTTCACTTGAAAAGCCTCATGACAGACCTGTGATATGCTTTAGGACAGACCTCAAAACCAGTTCAGAAATTCACCAAACAGTTCTGAACACTTCTGAAAATAGTTCTCGACAGACCTCAAATTTTACCTTTAATCTAACTTCAGATCTGCCTTGGAGCAATTCTTATCTCATCCATGTTTTGTTGAAGATGAGCATGAAGACTTACCTTAACGAAAGTCTCTTCACAATAGGTCTTTAAACATTGGTCTGAAACTCACTAAACAATACTAATTGACCTTTAAATTTGTCCCCTATATAGGTATGCAAATTTCTCTCAGTAGGTCTGCAAATATGCTCCCAAATTGCTTTGAGAGATCTCTGAAATTTTGTACTAAATACAACTTTCAAAACTGCAACAACCTTACCTCAGAAATCGCTTTGTTTCTTCCAAAAAATAGGCCTTATATCGACTTTAGAAATTTGGCCTTACTTCCTCAGGTACCTCGCCTTTACAACTATGAATTCAACCTTAACTCGCCTATGAACATGCCTTAAACTTGTCTCAAATAGATTTTCAGAATTCTCCCAATATTCTCGATGAATTGCCTTGAGAACATGCTTATATATGTGCCAGGACAACCTTAAATCTGACCTCTAACTTGTCTGGATAAACCTCAGATATTTGTTGCTCATATTTGTTGAAATTCACTCTTAGATATGTCCTTTAATACATGTTAAAATCTGTCCTGTAGCCTCATAAAATTTGTTCCAACTACTTCAGATCATTTTAGTCTGCTTCCTTAGAAGTCACATTTTTGTTGCCTCAGAGATCACCCTTTTCACTGCCTCAGAACTCACCTTTTCGTTGCCTCAGAGATCACCCTTTTTACTGCCTCAGAACTCAAATTTTCCCTATGATTGCCCCTGAATTCACATACAAACATACCTTGAGACATACCCAGAAACAGTCCCAAACCAACACTTAGATACTTGGCCTTAATGCCTTAGGAATCAACCTTGTAATCTCCATCAGATCAAATTTAGAACATGCCCCAAAATCTGTCACAAAAACTGTCTTAAGAACTGACCTCAGATCCACTTAACGATGTCTTAGAGTTGTCATAAAGTTCTATAAAAAATTCAATCATTAAATCAACTTCATAATTTGTCTCAAGACTGCCACAGAACAAGCCTCTAGCTTGACCTTTCTCCCTCAAAAATTTACCTTAAAAAGAAACACTCAAATATAGGCCTAAAACTCGGTCTTAAGTCTGTTGTTAGGTCTGTGGTTTAGGTCTCTTTCTAACTGCGACTGTCCTGGAGGGTCTTCTCCATACGATGGTCTCTCTTTTAAGATTCTCATTAATGCTCGGCCTGCTTTAAACTTTCACCACCGAGATTAAGGAAGGTTCAACCCTCTCCTTACACCAACAACATGGGTATGGCAGCCTTTAAATGTCCACGACCTGCCTTCATTGACTATGCAGTAGTCATCTTCAAGAACTTTCTTTGATACCATGTTAAGTTTTGAGATGGTTAGATCACGCATTTTCATTTTAGTTCTGTTTAGCATAATCTACAACCATAACCATTGTAGCAACATAACAATAGCTACAGTAAACCAAAATCACAAGAAGAATAATCATGCACAAGAATGCAAGAAGTATCCTAGGAAAACCCTTCTCAATCAAGGGAAAAACCCAACAATCCTATGTTATGCAGCCAAGAGAAGATCCACCATTCCACCACCAAACCTAACACACAATAGGGTGCTACTATGACTGAGAAAACTAGCTCTTAGAAAAGTGCAAGCTGCAATCCTCATAATTTTAGACGTCAACCTCTGAAATCATGAGATGACAAGTGTGTGTGATCCACAATGGGGATTCACTCTTTATTTATGCAAAACCTATCACATCAAATGATGTGTCTATTGGCACAATAGAGTAGACCTGTACAACTTAATAATATAATTAATAATTACACAATATTAATTATCTTACACATGGTGGGGACAACTTGTACCCTTTACATCACAAATTAGGGTTACAAGTAAATCTTACTCTTTAGACAATATAGTAAGGATCTCACATGTCCACTAGTGCTCAACCACTAGGGACATGTCCACATGTGCTCAACCACATGGATGTCATAGTCAATAGATCACTTAATTGAGTCAACATGAGTACCATTTGGAGTACCATCTCAAGACGACTCAACTAATTCCATAGGAGTAAAGAGCAAGAGACCATCTCAAGCCGACTCAACTCAGTCCAGAGGAGTACAAGGCATGAGACCATCTCAAGTCATCTCAACTCAATCCAGAGGAGCAGACAAGAGACCACACGTCATAAAAACTCAGTCCAGAGTTTGACGCACACCCATCACATGGGAAAACATTGTCTCAACTCAGTCTATAGGAGAACGACACACCCATCACATGGGCCCTCTTGCAGATCGACTCAACTCAATCCAGAGGAGAACGACCTGGAGAATGTCACACAATGCTGCAATCATCAACATTTTAATGCCCCCATGATTTTTTTTCTCGTTGATCCCTTCAGCCCTAAATCCTCGGCCTCTTTAAATGCCTCCATGACTTTTTTCTCTGAATAAAACATGAGAAAACATCACGTTGTTGCCACTAAATTTGATAACACGTCACTTTCAACACCCAATCTTTGTAAGAGTGAAATCACAGATTTCAACTTATGCTCATTGGATTTAAAGACTCATCCATTAGTAGTAAGTAATTTGGAGATATCCTTTTTCTTCATAAAAATCAAAAGGAAGTTGAGCTTAGATTTAATGTTCCTTTCAGAATTAAGAAAAAAAACAACAGGGTTGCCAATGACCACCCTCAGGGGTGGTCAAACCACAACCTTTTAACAACTCCAAAACTTCTTCCAATTTCTTGTTTGATTTGCATCGAAGCAAGTGATTGGGATGTTTAAAGGCTTTTGTGATATCTTCCTATGTTAAACTGCACTCGAGGAAAAATGCTATGAAAACACCCTTGTCCGACAGGGTTGTGGCCAAGATTGTTGTTTCAATGTAGAAACTAGGGAATTTTAAGTGGGGTTTTGCATAAAATAAAGGAGGAGGAAGTAGAGAAATTCCCTCTAATGCATGATGGGAAGATAATGGGATTTGGTTGGTTATCAGTCGTTTCCATATCTTCAACTAAATGGACATTATTTGTGCTATGCAAAGGGGAAGAAAAGAATACTACTATGGTGGAAGTGAGGTATTTACCTCGGAGACGCCGAAGGGCTTTATCGTTGGATGCCCGTAGCACATAAATCATGGTGATGGTTGAGAGATGGGAGTATTGGGAGCCAGGATCTAGGATCATTGATTAGGGTTTACTAGGGCTTTGGGCATCTGCTTTTCATGAAGTATGTGTAATGAAATATAGACAAGAAAGTGGGTATGATCACTGATGGCATTAAATTTCCAATGATCAAGTCATGGCCATTCACTATGTTTGGATGATAACTGTGTTCCTTTTAACTCATCCCAAACGTAACAATTCAGTTCAATAGACCAAAAACAAAGGAAATCAGATTATTAAATAAGTGTAGGACAAAGAATCAAGTAGAAGGACAACTAGTCACTCCTAAGGATAGTTGGCAATATTTCATTTTTTTTTTTTGACAATTTCACATCCATCCAAGGATAAATTGTGATTTCAATGTTTTCAACCAATCATAAAATAAAATTAATGAATATTAAATATTAAAAATAATTTATATTTTTCAAAATCTTAAATTTAATACACAAATATTATCAAACATTGTAAAACATTATAGAAAATTTTTATTAGGACTAAAAAGTTAAAATAGTTTGACCAAAAATTGATCGTTATATTCCCTACTTTGGTAGGGAATAAAACAATGTATCAACTATTACTCAGATGGCGTCAATTTGGAAATCTAATTTAATGTTGCCACCTACTAATTCATCTATCCTAAAACCTTGCTATGCCTGATGCTCTAGCCATACCCTCAAAACTAATTCAAAAACTTGTGAAAACTCTAAGTGGGTCATCTGATTTCAAAATGAGTGAAATGATATGTTGTTGAAAAGGTCTCAAGGTAAGCTAAACTTGAAATCTCTAAATTTTTGTTCTAGTGCCCAACAATAACACTTTTAAGCTATGAACCTCTACCATCAAACTACCACCCTGAAACTATTCAAAACCAAACATATGATATATTGTTGGAAAGGTCTTGAACTAAACAACCCTACATCATCCCCTAACTTTATTTTCTCTGTAAGTTTGATTCAAACTAGAATATGATTAATGAAGCCATGACTATGACAACAATGATGATGATGACGATGAGGATGATGATGACAACAATGATGATGACGACGACGACGATGATGAGAACGACAACAATGCTAACAATGATGATGACGACAATGACGATGATGAAAATGTTGATTATGGTGATTATGGGATGACAATGACGATGACAACGACGATTATGACGATAACAATGATGACGATGACGATGATGATAGTGATGACTGTCAGACAATTGGATTAGTTTGATGGATAGTTGGTATGGATTGTTGGTTGTCATTGATGTCAACTATTGGAAAGTGATATTGTAGATTGATGTCAACCCTTAGTGATTGATGTCAACCCTTGGAGAAAGTCCGGTAGCGAATTTCGGTAGCACAAAGGTTTGGGTAATGGACCCAAGGTTGTTTCATGTATAATGGTATGAGTTTTAATATATTT
>SNQJ01S0002312.1:0-10034 GCA_010110895.2 Picea sitchensis | reverse complement strand
AGTAAACCAAAATCACAAGAAGAATAGCCATGCACAAGAACACAAGTAGTATCCTAGGATAACCCTTCTCAATCAAGGGAAAAACCCAACAATCCTTTGTTATGCTGCCAAGAGAAGATCCACCATTCCACCACCAAACCTAACACACAATAGGGTGCCACTATGACTGAGAAAACTAGCTCTTAGAAAAGTGCAAGCTGCATTCCTCATAATTTCAGATGTCAATTTCTGAAATCATGAGATGACAAGTGTGTGTGATCCACAATGGGGATTCACTCATTATTTATACAAAACCTATCACATCAAATGATGTGTCTATTGGCACAATAGGGCTGACCTGTACAACTTAATAATATAATTAATAATTACACAATATTAATTATCTTACACATGGTGGGGCCGACTTGTACCCTTTACATCACAAATTAGGGTTACAAGTAAATCTTACTCTTTAGACAATATAGTAAGGATCTCACATGTCCACTAGTGCTTAGCCACTAGGGACACATCCACATGTGCTCAACCACATGGATGTCATAGTCAACAGATCACTTAACTAAGTCAACATGAGTAACATCTCAAGATGACTCAACTAATTCCATAGGAGTACAAAGCAAGAGACCATCTCAAGCTGACTCAACTTAGTCCAGAGGAGTACAAGGCATGAGACCATCTCAAGTCATCTCAACTCAATCCAGAGGAGTAGACAAGAGACCACACATCATAAAAACTCAGTCCAGAGTTTGACGCACACCCATCACATGGGAACACATTGTCTCAACTCAGTCTAGAGGAGAACGACACACCCATCACATGGGCCCTCTAACAGATCGACTCAACTCAATCCAAAGGAGAACAACTTGGAGAATGTCACACAACGCTGCAATCATCAACATTTTAATGCCCCCATGATTTTTTTTCTCGTTGATCCCTTCAGCCCTAAATCCTCGACCCCTTTAAATGCCTCCATGAATTTTTTCTCTGAATAAAACATGAGAAAACATCACGTTGTTGCCACTAAATTTGATCACACGTCACTTTCAACACCCAATCTTTGTAAGAGTGAAATCACAGATTTCAACTTATGCTTGTTGGATTTAAAGACTCGTCCATTAGTAGTAAGTAATTTGGAGATATCCTTTTTCTTCATAAAAATCAGAAGGAAGTTGAACTTAGACTTAATGTTCCTTTCAGAATTAAGAAAAAAAACAACAGGGTTGCGAATGACTACCCTCAGGGGTGGTCAAACCACAACCTTTTAACAACTCCAAAACTTCTTCCAATTTCTTGTTTGATTTGCATCGAAGCAAGTGTTTGGGATGTTTAAAGGATTTTGTGATATCTTCCTATGTTAAACCGCACTCGAGGAAAAATGCTATGAAAACACCCTTGTCTGACAGGGTTATGTCCAGGATTGTTGTTTCAATGTAGAAACTGGGGAATTTTAAGTGGGGTTTTGCATAAAATAAAGGAGGAGGAAGTAGAGAAATTCCCTCTAATGCATGATGGGAAGATAATGGGATTTGGTTGGTTATCAGTCGTTTCCATATCTTCAACTGAATGGACATCATTTGTGCTATGCAAAGGGGTAGAAAAGAATACTACTGTGGTGGAAGTGAGGTATTTACCTTGGAGACGCCGGAGGGCTTGATCGTTGGATGCCCGTAGCACATAAATCTTGGTGATGGTTGAGATATGGGAGTATTGGGAGCCAGGATCCAGGATCATTGATTAGGGTTTACTAGGGCTTTGGGCATCTGCTTTTCATGAAGTATGTGTAATGAAATATAGACAAAAAAGTGGGTATGATCACTGATGGCATTGAATTTCCAATGATCAAGTCATGGATCAAGTCATGGCCATTCATTGTGTCTAGATGATAACTGTGTTCCTTTGAACTCATCCCAAACAGAACAATTCAGTTCAATACACAAAAAACAAAGGAGATCAGATTATTAAATAAGCGTAGGACAAAGAATCAAGTAGAAGGACAACTAGTCACTCCTAAGGATAGTTGGCAATATTTCATTTTTTTTTTTTCTTTCTGACAATTTTACATCCATCCAGGGATAACTTGTGATTTCAATGTTTTCAACCAATCAGAAAATAAAATTAATGAATATTAAATATTACAAATATTTTATATTTTTCAAAATCTTAAATTTAATACACAAATATTATCAAACATTGGAAAACATTATAGAAATTTTTTATTAGGACTAAAAAGTCAAAATAATTTGACCAAAAATCGATCGCTATATTCCCTATTTGGCAGGGAATAAAACAATGTATCAACTATTACTCAGACGACATCAAGTTGGAAATCTAATTTAATGTTTCCACCTACTAATTCATCTATCTTAAAACCTTTCTATGCCTGATGCTTGAGCCATACCCTCAAAACTAATTCAAAAACTTGTGAAAACTCTAAGTGGGTCATCTGATTTCAAAATGAGTCAAATGATATGTTGTTGAAAAGGTCTCAAGGTAAGCTAAACTTGAAATCTCTAAATTTTTGTTCTAGTGCCCAACAATAACACTTTTAATCTATGAACCTCTACCATCAAACTACCACCCCAAAACTAGTCAAAATCAAACATATGATATATTGTTGGAAAGGTCTTGAATTGAACAACCCTACATCATCCCCTAACTTTATTTTCTCTGTAAGTTTGATTCAAACTAGAATTTGATTAATGAAGCCATGACTATGAGAACAATGATGATGATGACGATGATGATGATGATGACAACAATGATGATGACGACGACGACGATGATGAGAACGACAACGATGCTGACAATGATGATGATGATGATGAAGATGATGACGATGACGACGATGATGACGATGATGGCGATGAAAATGTTGATTATGGCGATTATGGGATGACAATGACGATGACAACGACGATGATGATGATAACAATGATGGTGATGACGATGATGATAGTGATGATTGTCATACAATTGGATTAGGTTGATGGATAGTTGGTATGGATTGTTGGTTGTCATTGATGTCAACTATTGGAAAGTGATATTGTAGATTGATGTCAACCCTTAGTGATTGATGTCAACCCTTGGAGAAAGTCCGGTAATGAATTCCGGTAGCACAAAGGTTTGGGTAATGGACCTAAGGTTGTTTCATGTATAATGGTACGAGTTTTAATATATTTGAAGGTAAGACTATTCTAGATGGATAGTACATGTCATTCCATTTCTGGTGGTATGTGGAACGTCACATAAATCCTCATGGTTAGAGAGTTATGGCCATGAGAAGTTGGAGAACCCAGGTTTGGGTAATGGACCCAAGTTTGTTTGATGGATAATGGTACGAGTTTTGGTATATTTTAAGACAAGACTATTTTAGATGGATATTAAATGTCATACCATTTCTGATGGTATGTGGAATGTCACATAACTCCTCACAGTTTGAGAGTTATGGCCTTACGAAGTTGGAGGACCCTCATATGTTGGCTTGAAGCCCCAAAAGGTCAAAGAATTCAAAGAGCTTGCAAAGAATAAATTATTATTTAAATGATAAAGTAAGTGACAAATTCAAGAAGTATTATTTAAATAATAAAGGGAAGTGACAAAATCAAAGAAGATTATTTAAATGATAAAGTGAGGTGACAATGTCAAGGAGGAATATTTAAATGATAAAGTAATGGAGAAATTTCTAATTATGGAAAGTGGTTAACCCTAAAAATGAGGAAAATAGGTTAAGTGACCGATAAATGGGTTAAGTGACATAGAAATGGGTTAAGTGACCTAGAAGATGCTTCTAAGGAAGATATTTGGAGAGTATAAATAAGAGGCAAGGCTCTCTCATTTGATATCACACTTGAGCATATTGAATATCTATAGGTGACTGAGGTAACCAAAGGACATCTAAGCCTAATTTCAGAGGGAAGGTGAAGAAAAGAAGGCTGGAATTCAAGAGAGGATAAATTCTTTTGATGATGCTTTCTAAGGTATGTTATTTACATGTCATCTCACCATTTTCACAATAATTTTTTTTCTAGAATGATTCATACCAAGAAATTGATAGGCCATTGAGGAAACATATCCAAGTATCTGTGGTAAAACATTCATCTTGCGGGTCGTTTTATTTTTGGAGTTACACTCCGTGGAAAATAGGGTTTGTGGCTAGTCCTGAAACTAGTCTAAAGCAAGTGTTTCGGGTAAAAACGTCATAACTTCTTCATAATAGATCCAAATTCAGTAAGACCAAATGTGTTGGTTAGAGTACAATATTTAATAAGTTGTGTAATAGTTTTAGATCGATTCAATAAATATTTCATGTGGGGCATGCTCTACAAGGTCACTCTCTAGAATACGATAGAACTCAGCAAGGTATGGAATTTTTGCTATAACTCCTTTTGTGAGAGGTTCCAAGTAGTGACACTTGGAGGAATTGCATAAAACACACTGAAGAAAATTGCATATCATGTTCAGAGCTTCATTCATTACAGGTACACAATTATGATTATGTCAAGTCAGGGTTGTTGACTAATCCAAAACTAGTAATGTGAGACTAAAGTAAAGTTTGATGAAAATGCTAGTCTCTTGTTGTTAAAGTTAAGGAAGGTTTGCGGGTATGTGATGATATACACCAGCTCTATTACATAGTTACAAATCATATTTGGATGATGAAATTGATGATGGATTTTGGTTAAGCTACATGTTGGGTACATGGTTGAGACAAGTAGTTGATGTGTTGACACATACATGAGGTGTATAGTTGATGATGTTGGTACATCTTGATGAGTCATAGTTGATGAGTAGTTGATACATGATTGGTACATACTTAGTACATGGTTGGAGGCACTTGTTATTAGTATTGTTGACATATGGTTTATGGATGATGTAACATACTTGTATTGGTATATTATTAGAAGCACATATTGATCTTGGTGATGATTATGAGTTGTTGTGTTATGGTTGGTTGATGCACATCAGTGAGAGTTGTCTTAGTGATTGATCTTGGTGAGTAGATTTGATTTTGTTGATAAGATTGATGAGACGGGTTGTTGTGATAGGTTGTTTGGACAGGTTATTTGTACAGGTTTGGTGCATGGTTGATGCACTTGTTCATGGTACATGGTTGATGCACTTGTTCATGGTACATGGTCGATGCACTTGTTCATGGTACATGTTTTGTATAGGTTGGTTCATGGTTGATGCACTTGTTACAACCATATATATCACATGACATTGGTTCCATCATTCTACCTATACTTCAGGGCGACTAGACGGGGCAAGGACAGGTGGTTGTAGCCATCTTCCGGTTGTAGTTGGACAACATAGGGGGTTGTAGTCTCCTTCTGGTTGTAACCAGAGAATAAGGGATTTGGATCTTCCCTCAGGTCGTAGCCTGAGAAACAAGGGGGTTGGAGCCTCCTTCCAGTTGAAATTAGAAAACAAAGGAAGTTTGTGCTTCCAATGAATGTAATTCTTCAAGACATATAAGAAAAAACATTCCGTGGTTTTCTCCCACTTTGGGTTTCCACGTAAAACACTGGTGTACTATGTATTTGTATGATTGTTCATTTGTTTGTTGCTTATTTACTCTACAATTGTTAGATGATAATGCTACATTGATATAACACTTGGATTATATGGTTAAAAAGGATTAAATTGCTCTATTACTGATTCACCCCCCCTCTCAGTAATCCAACAATTGGTATCAGAGTCGGTTCTTTCAGGAAACGGTTTAACCACTGGAAGGAGATCATGGATTATTCTAAGAATGGAGTACCAATGTTTAATGGTCAGGATGGTTTTAAGTATGAGGTGTGGAGCATAAGGACATAAGTATTTTTACAGGCACAAAGACATTATATTTGGCTATTAGTTGTTACAAGATATGATAGTTCAAAAATGGCAAAGACTGCAACCAAGAAGGAATTGATGAAGAATAACAAAATAGCAATGGATTTCATCTGGGAAGGATTACCTAATCCGGTAAGAGAAAAGGTTGGTAAATGTTCATCGACAAAAGAACTTTGGGATAAGTTACATGACATATATTCTTCACCATCACAGATTCAGAAAATGTCAAAGAAGATGCAGATACAAATCAAGAAGAATTATGTTCACCATGTCAAGCAAATTCAGAAGATGAAGAGTACATAATCACTAGAGGTATGTTGTTTTGTTCTAATTGTGAAAAACGTGGACATCTTGAAATAGAATGCCATGAAGGAAATGAGACAAAAAAACTAATTGAAAAGGAAGACAATTATGAAGAAGAATTGATTAGTGCTTTAGATGAACTAAGAGAAGAAAACAATTCACTCAAGAAATAATTGATGAAACAAAAGGAAAGTGTTCACATTTTTGAAGAAACCCAACAGGAAGAAAATCTTGAATATCAAAAACAGTGTTTGGAAACCAACATAGCAACACATAAGGAAGAAACAGAAATGAGAGAGAAGATATTGACAGATCATATTAAGGAAATAAATAATGATCTAAACCATCTTGAGGCAGAGTTTGGTCAAGAAGAGAAATGACTTGAAGAATAAATAATCACATTAAAAATTCAGCTTGAAGAAGCGAAAAGAATAGAAGAAGTCATGAAGTCTCAGATAATGAAGAAAGAAGAAGAGGTTGAGAAGCTTGAAGAAGAATTTGTCACATTGAGAAATAAAATCGTGAAGCTCAAGAACGTTGAAGAGACAGAAACATCCACATCAGTTATAGAGAATGAAGAGAAACACTCTAGGTTGCTAGAAAAGAAGAATGAAGAAAATAGAAAGAGTTATGCAGAAGTACTCAAAGGAAGGAATCATGGTTAACTAGAATCTAAGAAAACTATTGAAAACCATCTTCAAGAAGACCATCCATGTTCAAGCCACAAAGAAGCTTCAATCATGATCATGATCAGTCAAGGAAAAAATTCATAAGGACTACGCCACAAAGAAGATCATTCACTCCCAGGTATGCAGATTTATTTTATGGTCATTGCTTTTATTGTACTAACTTTGGACATAAGGTTGTAGATTGCAGGGATTATAAAAGAAATGTTCAAGCAAGAAGTGCCTATGTGGTCGCACGTAACATCGAGTGTTAGAAATGTCATAACTATGGACACATAACCAATGATTGTAGAAGCATGATCAATACTTCCATGAAAGAGAATACTGATATTAGATATAAGAAAGTATGGATAAGAAAACAGGAAGAACATGTGAACAAAGACCAGGTACCAGAGATCGCAAGATTGGCAATAAAATGAGATGAAGAAAATTCTACAGAGAAAAATAAAGATGTCAGATACATAAAGGTTTGGAAAATAACTGAAAGAAAGGAAGGATAGGTAAATAAGGAACAGGTTCAAGAGATTGTACTTTCAGGCATTGTAGTGAAAGATGAATCCACATACATAAAGAAAGAAGTCAGAGCTTAGAGAGATAATGAATCTACTAATGAAGATGATGATGAATACACATCATAGCAGTAATTGTTCCGAGCCATCCAGCTTAGAGACTCCCAAATAATATGAATATTAGATAGGGGGAGTCTATGCGATAGCTGTGACAGACCAAAGAACCATCCTTCAAGCAACTTACAGAGTTTGAAAAGATAGATTCAGAGAAATCAATTAGCAGAAGTACAGTTTGATAGATTAATCAAGACTTCATGATAGTATAATGATAAATGGGTTAGCATTATGGACATTTGCGCAAGTAGAGTTTTGGACAGTATGGACAAAGATGGATTCGTAAGAATACTTAGCAGGTTTGGACAGATATATGATAGTGGACGATAGCATGGATTCATAGATTGGTTCATAGACAAAGGAACATTATCATAATGGATGATAATTACACAGGTAAGTCAAGGTAACTCAAGGTAATATTTTATTAATTGAAATTTATGTTGATGATATTGTTTTGGAAGTACTAATGACAGGTTAAGCTAGAAATTTACAAAGTATATGTAGAATGAATTTGAAATGTCATTACTTGGAGAACTATCCTTCTTTTTGGGTCTTCAGATATGTCAAAGAAACCAAGAAATTTTTGTTTCTCAAACAAAGTATATCAGAGAAATGCTAAAGAGGTTCAGAATGGAAGATTGCAAACTAGTTACCACTCCTATGCAAACCGGTTGCAAGTTGAGCAAAGATAATGATTCAAAGTCTACAGGCCATAGGCAATACATGTCAATTATTGGTAGCTTACTATATGTGACAACATCCAGACCATATGTCACGCAGACAGTTGGACAAGTGGCACGATTTCAAGCAACACCAAAGGAATCACATGTATTAACAGTGAAGATGATTTTAAGATATCTCAAAGGAACAAAAGATTTTGGATTATGGTATCCAAAAGGAAATGATCTATCACTTATTGCCTACACAGATGTAGATTGGGCAGGTTTCATTGATGACCGACGAAGCACCAGTGGAGCAACGTTCTACTTGGGTGAGTGTTTAGTATCTTGGCTAAGCAAGAAACAATAATCAATATCCTTATCTACAGCCGGGGCATAGTATATTGTAGCAAAAACATGTTGTACATAGGTTCTATGGATGAAAAAAACTTTGATAGATATACAGGTTGAGTATGATGAACCTATTCCAATCTATTGTGATAATACAAGTGCCATCGGTATCTCAAAAAAACCGGTGATGCACTCCAATATGAAGCACATTCCAATCAAGTATCACTTTCTACAAGAACAGGTTGCAGAGAATAACATCATAGTTTAATATGTTGTAATAAAAGAACAAGTGGAATACATCTTTACAAAACCGCTTCAACAGGAAGCCCTTAAGTATCTTCGCCAGAGACTAGGAGTAATTTCTACTCCAAAACGAATGCTTTTGAATGCTATATTATATGTCTTAGATGTACATGAGGAAGCACCATAAATAGGACAAAGGGGGAGAGATTTATCAAATGAAAAGGTAAATGCTTTGAGAGAGAGCATAGAGGCATGTTTCGAAGGGGAGTGATTTTCGTAAGGGAGGAATGAGCGATACGACTTCAGAGTGATACCCTTTGTCAAAGGGGGAGATATTATTCATATGAAGGGAAAAAGAGTAATCAGAGGATTATAAACACAAAGAAAAATTAAACGCACATAGACAAGGGGAGCAACCCCAAGGAGAGGTCAGTCAGGGGGAGCAACCCTAAAGGGATATACCCTTTTCCATTGATATCAAAGGGGGAGAGATAGAAACATTGATAAAGAGTATAAGCATGAATGTTATCATGAATAAGTGTTGCCATAAATGCCAAAGGGGGAGATTGTCAGACAATTGGCTTAGGTTGATGGATAGTTGGTTTTCATTGATGTCAACTATTGGAGAATGATATTGTAGATTGATTTCAACCCTTAGTGATTGATGTTAACTCTTGGAAAAATTTCGGTAGAGAATTCTTGTAGCACAAAGGTTTGGGTAATGGACCCAAGGTTGTTTCATGTATAATTGTATGAGTTTTAATATATTTTAAGGTAAGACTATTCTAGATGGATAATACATGTCATTCCATTTCTGGTGGTATATGGAATGCCACATAAATCCTCACGGTTAGAGAGTTATGGACATGAGAAGTTGGAGAACCCAGGTTTGGGTAATGGACCCAAGTTTTTTTTATGGATAATGGTATGAGTTTTGATATATTTGAAATAAATACTATTCTAGATGGATATTACATGTCATTCCATTTCCGGTGGTATGTGGAACACCACATAACTCCTCACGGTTTGAGAGTTATGGCCTTACAAAGTTGGAGGACCCTCATATCTTGGCTTGAAGCCCCAAAAGGTCAAAGAAGTCAAAGAGCTTGCAAAGAATAAATTATTATTTAAATGATAAAGTAAAGTGACAAAGTCAATGATGATTAGTTAAATAATAAAGTGAAGAGACAAAATTAAAGAATATTATTTAAATGATAAAGTGAGGTGACAAAGTCAAGGAGGAATATTTAAATGATAAAGTAATGGAGAACTTTCTAATTATGGAAAGTGGTTAACCCTAAAAATGAGGAAAATAGGTTAAGTGACCTAGAAAT
>SNQJ01S0002311.1:160294-171889 GCA_010110895.2 Picea sitchensis | reverse complement strand
ATTGTGTGCTTGTCTTGTAGGTTAGGTGGAGTTGGAGCTCGGGTTTTCATCAAATTAAGGGTTTCATGGTTTCACCAAAGCTAAATAGAAGTTTTTAAATTCTGGGTGCATAGGTATGCCCTTGGCTCCAAATTTTGAACAAGGGATCTGATACCATGTGTAGTGACCATACTAAGTTAAATTATAAATTAAATACAAAATTAAAGATATCATTCCTTTCAATTTACATAAATGATTCATTCACCAGCATATAAGCAAAATATTCACCAGAAATTAAAATTTTATCCACAGCATAAGAATTACTTAACAGAATAAATAAATCACCTCTTCCTGGTGCTAATTTTCTGATTGATCTGGTTGTCTGTTGCTGAAGTTGAAACTGTGTCAACACTGCCTAAAACCGAGTTGTCCTCCCTGCTAGCTAGGAGCAGGCTTTCTGGCTCCCTAGCTCTAAGATATTGTAAGGATATCCTGGCCCCCGTGCCCAAAACCCCTAGCAATCTGTTGCCCCCTACAATGATACTCAAAGACTGCATAACTCCACCACAGAACCAGAAAATCCAAGAAAAGAAACCAGAACTCTCCTCTCCCCTCCAAAATGATTCCCTCCAAAAATGATGATGCTCCCCCCGTAAGACTCCTCCCGTCATATCCCCCTTTCACCAACTCTCTTCCCCCTCATTAATTTCTTTATCCCTCCTTTATTACATTATCCCTTTATTTATTATCCTATCCCCTTATTTATTATCTTATCCCCTCCATTTAATGTTTCTTATCCCCTCCCGCATACGTAAGGCAATTAATTAAATAAATTAAAAATATTAATCCCCTTAATTTATTACCCATGTCATTGAATGTGATATGTAATTAATTAATTAATTAATTAATCAAAAGTTATAAACAATTAATTAATAAATAAATATTTAATTAATATTATTCATGTTAATCATTGTTTAATTAAAACTATATTAGGAAAATTAATTATCTAATTAATTTTTACTTAATAATCCCTAAGCATATATTCAACTAGGGTTGTTACAATTCTAGACTCCTTTATGGAACTCTGCTCCATGTAAGTTTCCCACCAATGTTTGACATGGGATAGAGCTTTAAGGAGTGCAAAGGTGATCTTTTCTCTGTCGGAAATAATGTGAACAGAGAAATAACCTTCTAGCAGGTTTAACCATTTATCTAGGGAATCCACATCTATTTTACCTTCAAATATAAGAATATCAAAATTGACCTGTACCTTAAAAGGCGAGGTGCCTCCAAAGTGGTCGCTTGATGCAGATGTGCCTGATGCTATCAGGAGGCGTTGAAGGATGTGGTAACAATTCTCCATGATTTCGTCCCTCTGTCGCATGAGAGATTGAGGTTTTCTTTGGTGTGCGAGAGTGATTGTCCTCAAAAGAGACAAGATCGAGACCCAACTTTCTATACTCGGACCTCGTCGGGGACATGCACTGAAAAAAATGATCAAGAACAGTCTGCTCTGATACCAATGATCCCGATTATTTTCGACACGAAATGAGAGAGGATATATAGTAAAGAAATGCAGAGAGATATCACAGATATTCAATAATATAACATAAATGTATAAGAGAGGCAACCATAAACAAATATATACACTAATACATAATTTCTATTAATGAAATAAATGTACAGAGACTGTAAAAATACATAGTGAAAGACTCGCTAGAATGGTGGCAGCTTATCTCTGAGAAGAGATGTGGCAGCTACTCGCATTAGCAAGAAGATGATTAGAATGAGGCTCGAAAGTGATTTTTACAATAAACAGGAATGACAAAAACCCTAGACATCCAAAAACCTAACTCTAGGAGATGAAGCGCCAAAAGTCATGTGGGCCCTGTTTGGGTAAGTTAGTACATCAACTTCCCGGGGTTGTAACTTTCGCATACGATCTTCGTTTTAGGCATATGATAGCCCATTGGAAGGCCATCATTGAGAATCTCGATCATGATAAACCTTCATTTAGGCCCTCAAAATGGCCTCGGAAGTTAAAAAATGCTAAAAATAGTAAATTGCCAAAAATTGCTAGAAAAATTATTTTGAGCCGGTTAGAAAAGGTGGGTGCCCACCGATATACACCAGGATCAATTCTACCTCCTTAGGAAGCAATGGTATCCATTGCATTGAGTTCCTAGGGGAGAGGAAAAGTTTTTTGTTGAATCTGCATCTTGGTGGGCTGCTTGCCTTGCTGGAGATGTCGCACTGCTTAGTTTGTGGATGTTTGTCACATACCTGTTGAGGCTGAGGTTGTTCAACAAGTCGAGATACATGAGAGGACGGTGTGCAGAATGAATCTTTTCACTTTTTAGTAGCCCTGTCAAACTGCTTCTATTGGATAGAAGGTGCTTGGGGCAAGGTTGTAGTGGTTGCAGTGTCCTTTTGTTCTCCTTTTGAACAAATTGTGAAGAAGCTGAATTTTGCAGTATGAGATACTACCTTGTGACACTTTTTAGGTAGAACAGTAGTCAGAAATACCTCTGGTATTCTATAGAGATGACTCTCCAAAGTAATAATGACACTACTGTGTCAAGAATCATAAACAACATGGCGTCCAGTGGGAGAACATCACATAATACCTCATCCTTGAAGGGTTGGATGCCGTATGATAATCGACACTATTGGTTGAAACAAAGATATCGTCCTTGGCAAAGGCACCTGATATTGTATGGTTGTGGGTGTGGTGTTGTCGACAATACTAACTGTTTGATGACCTTTGCTGAGATGAGGCTCTTCTAGCTTCCAATATCAACAATAAAATGCAGCGGGGTCCCCTTCACCCACATCTATGAATGAAAAAGGTTCTCCCCCTCTTCAAGATCTATTGGTTCTTCTGGTTGAATTGCTAGAGTCATGACAATAGCAATAGGGTTTGCGTCAATGATCTGTCATTTACTAGTATTTTCAGAATCAGATTCAGAATCAGGGTTCGGTTCCTTGTCTTTGATCTTGACCACCAATGACTATTTTGAGCGACATTCATTGGTGTTGTGCCAGGGTATTTTGTGGAAATCGCACCATTTTTTGGTGTCCTTCTTTGGATTTTCGTGACTATTCTTTTCTTGTGGCTTGGACTGGTTTTTGGGAGACTATTTGTTAGGGATGTCTTTATCAAACTTTGGTTGTTGTGGATTTGCAGATTTGAACTCCCGTTTGTTCTAGTGATTAAATTTATTCTTGATTTGAACATCATATCGATAAGCAGCACCGAGTGTTGAGATTTATAGAAAATCCATTTCAGTTTGGATGTATCTGTGTAGAGCCCCACGGTATTTCATAACCAAATGTCGTTCAGAGTCTTTGATACCCAGTTTGGTGGGAAATGTATGGAAGGTATTGGTGAAATTTGAAACTTCTTTCCCCCTCTCTTTCCGCAGTGTGGTCCATCTCATGTACTGGTCCTCATAGTTGCCAATAGGGTAATATTGGTCCTTTACCGCATCCACAAAAAATTCCCAAGTGGGCTCAGCCCCATATATTCCTGACTCCTCTATGGAAGTGTGCTCCCAGTAATTTTCCCACCAATGTTTGACATGGGGGAGAGATTTAATGAGTGCGGAGGTGATATTTTCTCTGTCGGAAAAATTGTGAACAGAGAAATGACCTTCTAGCAGGTTTAACCATTTATCTAGGGCATCCGCATCTACCTTCAAATATAGGAATATCAAAATTGACCTGTACCTTAAAAGGAGAGGTGCCTCCAAAGTGGTCGTTTGATGCCGATGTGCCTGATTATATCGGGAGGTGTTGAAGGATGTGGGAAAACCTCTCCATAATTTCATTCCTCTGTCACGTGAGAGATTTCTCAAGCAACATAATTATAGGATTGTCTACTTCGTCATTTTTCTTGTCTTCTGCCATTGAGGGTTTCTTGGGTGTGCGAGAGAAATTTTCCTCAAGAGAGACAAGATCGAGACCCAACTTTCTATACTTGGACTTCGTCGGGGACATGAACTAAAAAAAATGATCAAGAACAGCCTGCTCTGATACCACTGATCCAGATTATTTTCGACATGAAATGAGAGCAGAGATATAATAAAGAAATGCAGAGAGATAACACATATATTCAATAATATAACATAAATGTATCAGATATGCAACCATAAACACAAATATACAGTAATTCAAGATTTCTTTTAATGAAATAAATGTACAGAGACTGTAAAATAATAGAGGGAAAGACTCGCTAGAATGGTGACAACTTATCTTTGACAAGAGATGTGATGGTTATTTGCATTCACAATAAGATGATTATAATGAGGCTCTGAAGGCATTTTTACAATAAACAGGAATTCCAAAAACCATAGACATCTGAAAACCTAACCCTAGGAGGCGAAGCACCAAAATTCATGTGGGCCCCGTTTGCGTAAGTTAGTACACCAACTTCCCTGGGTCGTAACTTTCGCATATGATCTCCGTTTTAGGCGTATGATAGCCCATTGGAAAGGTATAGTTGAGGAGATTAATTTTTGGACCTCAATTATTTCATAGCAAATAATTGAGAAGATCAATCCTAAAAAACCTTCATTTAGGCCCTCAAAATGGCCCGGGAAACTAAAAATTGCTAAAAATAGTAAATTGCTAGGAAATTGTTTGAGCCAATAGGAAAAGGTGGGTGGACACTAATATACACATGCATCAATCCTCCCTCCTTAGGAATAAATGGTTTGCATTGCGTTGATTTCCTGGGGGAGAGGGATAAGTGTTTGTTGAATCTGCATCTTGGTCAGCTGCTTGCCTTACTGGAGACATTGCACTGCTCAGTTTGTGGAAGTCTATCACGAATCTGTTGAGGCTGAGGCTGTTCAAAAAGTTGAGATACATGACAGGACGGTGTGCAGAAAGAATATTTGTTTTTTTTTGTACCCTTTTCAACTTTCTTTTATTGGATAAAAGGTGATTGGGGCAAGACTCTAGTGGTTGCAGTGTCCTTTTGTTCTCCTTTTGAAAAGATTGTGAAGAAGCTGAATTTTGCAGTATCATATACTACCTTGTGACACTTTTTAGGTGGAATAGTAGTCGAAACTACCTCTGGTATTCTGTAGAGATGATCCCCCAAAGTAAAAATGACACTATGGGGTCGAGACTCATAAACAACATGGTGTCTCCAAATATATGGTTGACCGAAGAGCATATCACAGACATTCGGTGGGGAAACATCACATAATACCTCATCCTTAAAGGGTTGGGTGTCATATGATAATCGACACTGTTGGCTGACACGAAGATATCATCCTTGGTGAAGCCACTCGATGTTGTATGGTTGCGGGTGTGGTGTTGTCGACAATCCCAACTATTTGATGACCTCTGTTGAGATGAGGTTCTTCTGGATTTCGCTATCAAAAATAAAATGCAGCGGGGTCCCCATCACCCACATTTGTGAATGAAAAATGCATTGGACCTCTTTAGGATCTATTGGTTCTTCTGGTTGAATTTACATGGTCGTGATAATAGCAGTAGGGTATGTGTTAATGATCTTTCCTTTACTAGTATTTTTAT
The DNA here is from genome assembly GCA_010110895.2 of Picea sitchensis. Taxonomy (NCBI): domain Eukaryota; kingdom Viridiplantae; phylum Streptophyta; class Pinopsida; order Pinales; family Pinaceae; genus Picea; species Picea sitchensis. Next base: position 166,363 of record SNQJ01S0002311.1, on the reverse strand, counting down.
AATCAGATTCTGAATCAGGGTTCGGCTCCCTGTCTTTGATCTTGGCCACCAATGACTGTTTTGAGCGACATTCATCGGTGTTGTTCCAAAGTATTTTGTGGAAATCACACCATTTTCTGGTGTCCTTCTTTGTCTTCCCGTGACCCTTCTTTTCTTGTGGCTTGGAAGGATTTTCAGGAGACTTCTTGTTAGGGTTGTCTTTATCAAACTTTGGTTGTTGCGTATTTGTAGAACCAAACTCCTATTTGTTCCGGTGCTTAAATTTCTTCTTGATTTTAACATCATATCGATAAGCAGCACCGAGTGATGAGATGTCCAGAAAATCCATTTTAGTTTGGATGTATCTGTGTAGAGCCCCATGGTATTTCAAAACCAAATGTCATTCAGAGTCTTTGATACCCAGTTTGGTGCACAAGGTATGGAAGGTATTGGTGAAATCCTGAACTACTTGGCCCCTCTCTTTCCGCAGTTTGGTCCATCTCATGTATTGGTCCTCATAGTTGCCAACAGGCTAACACTGTTCCTTTACCACATCCACAAAAAAATCCCAAGTGGGCTCAACCCCATATATTCCAGACTCCTTTGTGGAACTCTGCTCCCAATAAGTTTCCCACCAATGTTTGACATGGGGGAGAGCTTTAAGGAGTGTGAATGTGATCTTTTCTCTATCCGAAAAATTGTGAACAGAGAAATAACCTTCTAGCAGGTTTAATAATTTATCTAGAGAATCCACATCTATTTTACCTTAAAATATAGGAATATCAAAATTGACCTGTACCTGAAAAGGTGAGGTGCCTCCAAAGTGGCCGCTTGATGCAAATGTGCATGATGCTATCGGGAAGCATTGAAGGATGTGGTTAAAATTCTCCATCATTTCGTCCCTTTTTCATGTGAGAGATTTCTCAAGCAATAGACTTATAGGATCGTCTGCACCATCGTTTTTCTTTTCTTCCACCATTGAGGGTTTCTTGGGTGTGCGAGTGATATTGTCCTCAAGAGAGACAAGCTTGATACCCAAGTTTCTATACTCGGACCTCGTTGGGGACATGCAGTGAAAAAAATGATCAAGAACAACCTTCTCTGATACCACTAATCTAGATTACTTTTGGCACAAAATGAGAGCAGAGATATAATAAATAAATGCAGAGAGATATCACAGATATTCAATAATATAACAAAAATGTATCAAAGAAGCAACCATAAACACAGATATACAGTAATACACGATTTCTATTAATGAAATAAATGTATAGATACTATAAAAATACAGAGTGAAAGACTCGCCAGAATGGTGGAAACTTATCTTTAAGAAGAGATGTGACAACTACTTGCATTCACAAGAAGATGATTACAATGAGGCTCTGAAGGCCTTTTTACAATAAACAGGAATTCCAAAAACCTTAGACATCCAAAAACCTAACCCTAGGAGATGAAGCACCAAAAGTCATGTCGGCCCCATTTGGATAAGTTAGTACATCAAGTTCCTGGGGTCGTAACTTTCGCATATGATCTTTGTTTTAGGCGTATGATAGCCTATTGGAAAGGTATCATCGAGGAGATTCATTTTGGGGTCTCAATCATTCCATAAGATACAACTAAGAAGCTCGATCTCGAAAAAACTTCATTTAGGCCCTCAAAATGGCCCCGTAAGTTAAAGACTACTAAAAATAGTAAATTGCCAAATTTGCCAGAAAACTATCTTGAGGCAGTCGAAAAAGGTGGGTGGCCACCGATATCCACCTGGATCAATCTTCCCTCCTTAGGAAGTAATGGTATCCATTGCAATGATTTTTGGGGGGAGAGGGAAAAGCATTTTATGAATCTGCATCTTGATGAGTTGCTTGCGTTGTTAGAGACATCACACTGCTCAGTTTGTGGAAGTTTGTCTTGAACCTATTGAGGCTGAGGTTGTTCAACAAGTAGAGATACATGAGAGGACAGTGTGCAGAATGAATCTTTTCTTTTTTTTTGCAGCCTTTTCGAACTACTTCTATTGGATAGAAGGTGCTTGGGGCAAGGTTGTAGTGTTTGTAGTGTCGTTTTGTTCTCCTTTTGAACAAATTGTGAAGAAGATGAATTTTGCAGTATGAGATACTACCTTGTGACACTTTTTAGGTGGAATAGTAGTCGGAACTACTTATGGTATTCTGTAGAGATGATCCCCCAAAGTAACAATGACACTACGGGGTTGAGACTCATAAACAACATGGCGTCTCCACATATATGGTTGGCCCAAGAGAACATTAAAAACATCCAGTTGGGAAACATCACATAATACATCATCTTTTAAGGGTTGGATGTGGTATGATAATCAACATTGTTGGTTGACACATATATCTCATCCTTGGTGAAGCCACTCAATGTTGTATGGCTTTGGGTGTGGTATTGTTGACAATCCCAACTGTTTGATGACCTCTGCAGAGATGAGGTTCTTATGGCTTCCACTATCAATAATAAAATGTAGCGGGGTCCCCTTCACCCACATCTGTGAATAAAAAAGTTGCTCCCCCTCTTCAGTATTTGTTGGTTGTTCTGGTTGAATTGTTGCAGTCCCGACAATAGCAGTAGTGTCTGTGTCAATAATCTATCCTTTACCAATATTTTCATAATCATATTCTGAATCAGGGTTCGACTCCTTGTCTTTGATCTTGGCCACCTACAACTATTTTGAGTGACATTCATCGGTGTTGTGCCAAGGACGTTTTTGGAAATCGGACCATTTTCCGGTGTCCTTCTTTGTCTTCTCGTGACCCTTCTTTTCCTATGGCTTGGACTGGTTTTCAGGAGACTGTTTTTTAGGGCTGCCTTTATCAAACTTTGGTTGTTGCGGATTTGCAGACCCGGACTCCCATTTGTTCTAGTGCTTAAATATCTACTCAATTTTAATATCATATCGATAAGCAACATCGAGTGATGAGTTGTCTAGAAAATCCATTTTAGTTTGGATGTATCTGTGTAGAGCCCCATTGTATTTCATAACCAAATTTCATTCGAGGTCTTTGAGACCCAGCTTGGTGTGAAAGGTAAGGAAGGTATTGGCGAACTTCGGAACTTCTTGGCCCATCTCTTGCCGCAGTGTGGTCCATCTGATGTACTGGTCCTCATAGTTGCCAACAGGGTAATATTGTTCCTTTACCACATCCACAAAAAAATCCCAAGTGGGTTCGACTCCATATATTCCAGACTCCTCTATGGAACTATGATCCCTGTAAGTTTCCCACCAATGTTTGACATGGGGTAGAGATTTAAGGAGTCAAAGGTGATCTTTTCTCTGTCGTAAAAATTGTGAACAGAGAAATAATCTTCTAGTAGGTTTAACCATTTATCTAGGGAATCTGCATCTATTTTACCTTCAAATATAGGAATATCAAAATTGAACTGTACCTTAAAAAACAAGGTGCCTACGAAGTGGCTTCTTAATGCATATGTTCTTGATGCTATCGAGAGGCATTGAAGGATGTGGGAAAAATTCTCCATCATTTCGTCCCTTTGTCGCGTGAGAGCTTGCTCAAACATCAGACTTATAGGATCGTCTTCTCCATCGTTTTTCTTTTCTTCCTCCATTGAGGGTTTCTTGGGTGTGAGAGAGTGATTTTCATCAAGAGAGACAAGATCTATACCCAACTTGCTATACTTGGAACTCGTCGGGGACATGCACTCAAAAAAATGATCAAGAATAGCCTTCTCTAATACCGCTAATCCAGATTATTTTTGGCACAAAATAGGAGCGAAGATATAATAAAGAAATGCAGAGAGATATCGCATATATTCAATAATATAAAAAAAATGTATCATAGATGCAATTATAAACACATATATACAGTAATAAATGATTTCTATTAATAAAATAAATGTACAGAGACTGTAAAAATGCAGAGTGAAAGACTCGCTAGAATGGTGGCAGCTTATCTCTGAGAAGAGATGTGATGGCTACTTGAATTCACAAGAAGATGATTAGAATGAGGATTTGAAGGCATTTTTACAATAAAAAAGAATGCCCAAAACCCTAGACATCCAAAAACCTAACCCTAGGAGATGAAACGCTAAAAGTCATGTGGGCCCCATTTGAGTAAGTTAGTACATCAACTTCCTGGGGTTGAAACTTTCGCATACGATATCCGTTTTAGGCGTATGATAGCCCGTTGGAAAGGTATCATCGAGGAGATTAATTTTGTGGCCTAAATAATGAAGTATTCCATAATTGAGAAGCTCCATCTTGAAAAATATTCATTTAGGCTCTCAAAATGGCACCGGAAGTTAAAAACTACTAAAAATAGTAAATTGCCAAAATTGCTAGAAAATTGTTTTGAGCCAGTCGGAAAAGGTGGGTGGCCATCGATATCCTTGGATCATCCATTTTTTATTTAATACGCATTCATCCACCTTTAAATCAATCCATCCATTAAACTATGATCCTTCATTTTCATAAGAAATTGTGCCATGCACACATATTTCCACTTTAATAAAAAAACTCAACCTTCATAAGAAAAGAACTTCCATGATTTGCTCAATGGAGGAGGCCCCTTCCTTAAACTCTCCAAAGTAAAAACTTACACTTACCCCAAAGGAAATAGAAAAAAACATCGCTTGAATACAACCTTCATGATTTTGGTGTATTGCACCAGATCCACCAATCTCACGCTCACCACACTACACACAACAACTTCCTCATTCATTGCTTCAACAAAAAACTCACGCAGGAACGTAGCAAAAAACTCTCTCTTTTCAACATGAAACTCAAATCCACGCCTTTGAATGATGGATCAGTCCTTTTCCCATCCTCATGCAAACCCCAGGCCTACATAAACACTAATGGGGCAACTCTCTCTTAAGAACCCACGCTTTTTCCTCACATGCCTCCACAAACTCGAGCCTTTCATAGAAAAAGAGGTCGACACTCCTCTAACTTAGCAAGGTGAGTGCTAGAATTTTCAGAGAGATGAGGGGTGAGCGCTACAACACTGAGCGGGAGTGGTATCATGAGTTCAAGTTCCCTAGCTCTCCTAGACGCGTTCAAAGGGAGAGCTCGACCTCCAATTTTTTTAATTTCATTAGTTTGAGAGAGATCAACGCTCCTCTCACACTGCATGGGGAGCGCTCGACGCCCCTACTCACACTACTACATATGGGTGGATTATTCCATGAAAATTTTCCATGCTTCCACTAGTTTCATCTTTTTTTTAAATAGGGCGGAATTATCGTCGATATTGCCACGAAAGTTCGTCGCAATATCCATGAATTTTTTTTTACCTCTAGTCGGGATTTTCATCGCAATAGAGACGAACTTTCGTGGCAATATCGACGAACATTTTTCCTATCTCATTGGTTGGTGTTAACGGCTTGTTGACTATTTGATCTATATATATGTGACTTTAAGAGACTTTGTGACACAATTGCTATAGTTGCGACACTGTTCTTGGCTTTTGTTTGAGCTGTTTATTTTTTCCGTCACCCACCAATTGTAAAAATCTAATTCTCGATCCAAATAGCTCGGATTTTGAACTTGCAATGTTAGTATGCTATTTTCTATTTATGTACTCATTTAACTTGTAAATTTTTGTTCAAATGTCCAAATTTCATTTACCTTGTTTTTTCCTTGATAATATATTATAATATGTGTAGTACCATATTTCATGTCTTTGGTTTTTTTATCTAGTTAGTATATTCTATGGAAAAGGATATGTGGATCCCATAATATTCTAGGTTTATGGAATCCACATACCCTTTTCCCTTCAATTGTAGCCATAATCTCTCTCTCTTTTCATTGATAAAGATATGGAGTTTCTCTTGAAACTCAACCCTAATCGATGAAACCCGAGGCTAAACGTTGTGGTTGACGTGATCGGGTGTGTACATCTTGACGGTGGAGGAAGTGCAGTCATCAACTCAATAGGATATTAAACATAGTCTCAAAATACAAAGTGTATTCTTACATTTACTACACATAGAATGTCGGTAACATCAATCATTATTTGTACATTTAATTAATATGTGGCTATTTGTGGATTTTTAAAAAAATAAATAATTTAATTTTTTTAGTTTTGTGGTTAATTGTCACCTCCAACCAGG